>CM062496.1:48852102-48919602 GCA_031479575.1 Coregonus ussuriensis
CAACAAAATCCAGAAAAACGCATGTCAAAAATGTTATAAATTGATTTGCATTTTAATGAGGGAAATAAGTATTTGACCCCCTCTCAATCAGAAAGATTTCTGGCTCCCAGGTGTCTTTTATACAGGTAACGAGCTGAGATTAGGAGCACACTCTTAAAGGGAGTGCTCCTAATCTCAGTTTGTTACCTGGATAAAAGACACCTGTCCACAGCAGCAATCAATCAATCAGATTCCAAACTCTCCACCATGGCCAAGACCAAAGAGCTCTCCAATGATGTCAGGGACAAGATTGTAGACCTACACAAGGCTGGAATGGGCTACAAGACCATCGCCAAGCAGCTTGGTGAGAAGGTGACAACAGTTGGTGCGATTATACGCAAATGGAAGAAACACAAAAGAACAGTCAATCTCCCTCGGCCTGGGGCTCCATGCAAGATCTCACCTTGTGGAGTTGCAATGATCATGAGAACGGTGAGTAATCAGCCCAGAACTACACGAGAGGATCTTGTCAATGATCTCAAGGCAGCTGGGACCATATTCACCAAGAAAACAACTGGTAACACACTACGCCGTGAAGGACTGAAATCCTGCAGCGCCCGCAAGGTCCCCCTGCTCAAAAAAGCACATATACAGGCCCGTCTGAAGTTTGCCAATGAACATCTGAATGATTCAGAGGAGAACTGGGTGAAAGTGTTGTGGTCAGATGAGACCAAAATCGAGCTCTTTGGCATCAACTCAACTCTCCGTGTTTGGAGGAGGAGGAATGCTGCCTATGACCCCAAGAACACCATCCCCACCGTCAAACATGGAGGTGGAAACATTATGCTTTGGGGGTGTTTTTCTGCTAAGGGGACAGGACAACTTCACCGCATCAAAGGGACGATGGACGGGGCCATGTACCGTCAAATCTTGGGTGAGAACCTCCTTCCCTCAGCCAGGGCATTGAAAATGGTTTGTGGATGGGTATTCCAGCATGACAATGACCCAAAACACACGGCCAAGGCAACAAAGGAGTGGCTCAAGAAGAAGCACATTAAGGTCCTGGAGTGGCCTAGCCAGTCTCCTGACCTTAATCCCAAAGAAAATCTGTGGTGGGAGCTGAAGGTTCGAGTTGCCAAACATCAGCCTCAAAAATGTAATGACTTGGAGAAGATCTGCAAAGAGGAGTGGGACAAAATCCCTCCTGAGATATGTGCAAACCTGGTGGCCAACTACAAGAAACGTCTAACCTCAGTGATTTCCAACAAGAGTTTTGCCACCAAGTACTAAGTCATGTTTTGCAGAGGGGTCAAATACTTATTTCCCTCATTAAAATGCAAATCAATTCATAACATTTTTGACATGCATTTTTTTGTTGTTATTCTGTCTCTCACTGTTCAAATAAACCTACCATTAAAATTATAGACTGATCATGTCTTTGTCAGTGGGCAAACGTACAAAATCAGCAGGGGATCAAATACTTTTTCCCTCACTGTATGTACAGTGGGGGAAAAAAGTATTTAGTCAGCCACCAATTGTGGAAGTTCTCCCACTTAAAAAGATGAGAGAGGCTTGTAATTTTCATCATAGGTACACGTCAACTATGACAGACAAAATGAGGAAAAGAAATCCAGAAAATCACATTGTAGGATTTTTTATGAATTTATTTGCAAATTATGGTGGAAAATGTGTATTTGGTCAATAACAAAAGTTTCTCAATACTTTGTTATATACCCTTTGTTGGCAATGACACGGGTCAAACGTTTTCTGTAAGTCTTCACAAGGTTTTCACACACTGTTGCTGGTATTTTGGCCCATTCCTCCATGCAGATCTCCTCTAGAGCAGTGATGTTTTGGGGCTGTCGCTGGCCAACATGGACTTTCAACTCCCTCCAAAGATTTTCTATGGGGTTGAGATCTGGAGACTGGCTAGGCCACTCCAGGACCTTGAAATGCTTCTTACGAAGCCACTCCTTCGTTGCCCGGGAGGTGTGTTTGGGATCATTGTCATGCTGAAAGACCCAGCCACGTTTCATCTTCAATGCCCTTGCTGATGGAAGGAGGTTTTCACTCAAAATCTCACGATACATGGCCCCATTCATTCTTTCCTTTACACGGATCAGTCGTCCTGGTCCCTTTGCAGAAAAACAGCCCCAAAGCATGATATTTCCACCCCCATGCTTCACAGTAGGTATGGTGTTCTTTGGATGCAACTCAGCATTCTTTGTCCTCCAAACACGACGAGTTGAGTTTTTACCAAAATGTTATATTTTGGTTTCATCTGACCATATGACATTCTCCCAATCCTCTTCTGGATCATCCAAATGCACTCTAGCAAACTTCAGACGGGCCTGGACATGTACTGGCTTAAGCAGGGGGACACGTCTGGCAGTGCAGGATTTGAGTCCCTGGCGGCGTAGTGTGTTACTGATGGTAGGCTTTGTTACTTTGGTCCCAGCTCTCTGCAGGTCATTCACTAGGTCCCCCCGTGTGGTTCTGGGATTTTTGCTCACCATTCTTGTGATCATTTTGACCCCATGGGGTGAGATCTTGCGTGGAGCCCCAGATCGAGGGAGATTATCAGTGGTCTTGTATGTCTTCCATTTCATAATAATTGCTCCCACAGTTGATTTCTTCAAACCAAGCTGCTTACCTATTGCAGATTCAGTCTTCCCAGCCTGGTGCAGGTCTACAATTTTGTTTCTGGTGTCCTTTGACAGCTCTTTGGTCTTGGCCATTGTGGAGTTTAGAGTGTGACCGTTTGAGGTTGTGGACAGGTGTCTTTTAAACTGATAACAAGTTCAAACAAGTGCCATTAATACAGGTAACGAGTGGAGGACAGAGGAGCCTCTTAAAGAAGAAGTTACAGGTCTGTGAGAGCCAGAAATCTTGCTTGTTTGTAGGTGACCAAATACTTATTTTCCACCATAATTTGCAAATAAATTCATAAAAAATCCTACAATGTGATTTTCTAGATTTTTTTTCCTCAATTTGTCTGTCATAGTTGACGTGTACCTATAATGGAAATTACAGGCCTCTCTCATCTTTTTAAGTGGGAGAACTTTGCACAATTGGTGGCTGACTAAATATTTTTTTTCCCCCACTGTAAATACCACGGGGAGTCCTCTTATATTTGGGAACTGTACAGTCCTATTGATCAAACATCAATAAAAAGGTAGGCTATCTTTCCCTATATGCACATCAACAACAAGATCAACAACTAATGCTAGCCAGAGGAAGATGAGCTCAAATCTAACGAAATAACATTAGATAAACCCTCTCAACTAGTTGGCCGTCATGTAGTATGTAACCTGCACATCGTTTTGCTTGCCTGCCAATGCATGCTTGTTACAACCAAGCACCCAAGCTAGCTGGCAAAAGTTGGCTAGCTTGCTAGCTAGCTACTTCCACACACAAATAAGAGAACACCTCACTCTAATCATTTTACTCACCCTAGCAGAGCTAGGCTAGGTTTTCTAGAGCGTTCGTGACTAACTTTTGGTGTATGTTTACTGACAGCGGTCATATTCAGCGGGTGTTGCGCGTTCGTAAATTCATCAGTTATTCTGCACTCTGGCACACTCAGACGAGAGTGCTCTGAAATTTGAGTAGATAGCCAGAGTGAATTTATGAACGCAAGAGATATGCTAACTGGATAACATTCTTTCAAGTTCAGTATAGCTGGCAAGCTAGCTAGCAAAGTCATATACATTTCTTGCAAGCTAACCAAATGACACCTGCATCTCTAGCTGTGTAGCCACCAAAAAATGATATCAGGGAAAAAGTTAGTCACTCACCCACCCCAATGAGAGCTAGCTAATGTTAGGCTACGTGTTTTTAGCTTGCTGCATAAATAGATACACCAGCCTATTAGACACATTATGACTGACTTGTGATCATTTCCCTTGCTAGTTTGATTGTATTGACATTCCCAGCTTTATTTCCATTTGTCTGTTTTTGTCCAAAATATTGAGTCATTGAAACTGAAACAGTACATCCCGAATGGAGGCAGCAAGCAATGTACCAGGCCAGCTGTGATTTACAACCTGATAGCAATATTGTTTGGACTACCAAGAAATGTATTGGTGAATTATATGCATTGAACTGCATCCATCAATTCTGCCAACAATGTCTTACTGTACGTCATGGAATGTCGAGTCAAATAGAACCTATTTTTAAAACCTCTTATAAAGTTTGTTTTGTAGCATCAACTGGGAATTTGATATTATTGTTTACCGATATTATGATTGTTTGTTGGTTTCATTTCTGGAAAGTTGTCAGTTCCACTTTAAACTGCTAGTGATCCTCAGCAACAACCATAAAGGCTGTTTACTTATTATTTACTTATTGCTGTTTACTGTTTATTATGATTGTTTACAGAGGAGGCAAATGAAAGTAACGAAACAATGTCATTAAATGAAATGATATTAAATGTAGGTTACATCACCTAAATGTATAACAGTAAATTGGCAGTTAAATATTAGCGGTTATTCATCTTTGTGATCTCCACCCCCATATGAATAGCTGGCTGAAACATGTGTTACCTCATGCTTCAGTTAAAGGTCAGAATACGTGCAGAGAGAAAAGTGCATGAAAAAAAGGTAATTAAGTTCCATTTACGTGCTCATAACTTAGGTCTGAATTGGCCCCATGTGAATAACATGCAGTTCTTTTGTTAGTTCTTCCTGCTTTGACTTTGACTCCTATCATCATCTTGATCTCCTGTCTGTAGCGTTCACTCTCTTTCACCTCTTTCTCTCTCTTTCTCTCTCTCTCTCTCTTTCTTTCACCTCTCAAATTCAAATTCATGAAATAGAATTTGTAGATATTGCCAAAGCAGTATAGTGTTACAGCATTGTAGTAAATCCAGTACAATGCAATGAGGATAATGAAATCCAGTTCATTTCAGTAGTAATAATAATAGTAGTACATATAATCATGTATACAGGTACAACTCTACTACTATTGTACTGTGGAATCTTCAGTCGATACATTTAATTAAAGAAAAATACGATCATAAAAAGAGAAATCTCTTTCTCTCTCTCGCTCTCTCTCTCTGTGTATCTGTGTGTATGTATCTCTCTCCCTCTCTCTCTATGGCTCTCTGTCTCTGTCTCTGTCTCTGTCTCTGTCTCTGTCTGTCTCTGTCTCTGTCGTCCCCCCCCCCCCCGATCTGATTGTCTTACTGAGGTTTACTGACAGGGCCCAGGTCTGACAGAATCTGTGCAGAAGATCTAGGTGCTGCTGTAGGCCCTCCTTGGTTCTCTCTCTCTCTCTCTCTCTCTCTCTCTCTCTCTCTCTCTCTCTCTCTCTCTCTCTCTCTCTCTCTCTCTCTCTCTCTCTCTCTCTCTCTCTCTCTCTCTCCCTCTCTTTGTATCTCTCCCTCTCTTTGTATCTCTCTCTCTCTCTCTCTCTCTCTCTCTCTCTCTCTCTCTCTCTCTCTCTCTCTCTCTCTCTCTCTCTCTCTCTCTCTCTCTCTCTCTCTCTCTCTCTCTCTCTCTCTCTCTCTCTCTCTCTCTCTGTTTCTCTCTCTCTCTGTATCACTCTCTCTCAATTCAATTCAATTTCAATTCAATTTAAGGGCTTTATTGGCATGGGAAACGTATGTTAACATTGCCAAAGCAAGTGAAGTAGATAGTAAACAAAAGTGAAATAAACAATAAATATTAACAGAAAAATATTACACTCAGATGTTCCAAAAGAATAAAGACATTTCAAATGTCATATTAAGTCTATATACAGTGTTGTAACAATGTGCAAATAGTACAAAAGGGAAAATAAATCAACATAAATATGGGTTGTATTTACAATGGTGTTTGTTCTTCACTGGTTGCCCTTTTCTTGTGGCAACAGGTCACAAATATTGCTGCTGTGATGGCACACTGTGGTATTTCACCCAGTAGATACAGTGAGGGAAAAAAGTATTTGATCCCCTGCTGATTTTGTACGTTTGCCCACTGACAAAGACATGATCAGTCTATAATTTTAATGGTAGGTTTATTTGAACAGTGAGAGACAGAATAACAACAAACAAATCCAGAAAAACGCATGTCAAAAATGTTATAAATTGATTTGCATTTTAATGAGAGAAATAAGTATTTGACCCCTCTGCAAAACATGACTTAGTACTTGGTGGCAAAACCCTTGTTGGCAATCACAGAGGTCAGACATTTCTTGTAGTTGGCCACCAGGATTACACACATCTCAGGAGGGATTTTGTCCCACTCCTCTTTGCAGATCTTCTCCAAGTCATTAAGGTTTCGAGCCTGACGTTTGGCAACTCGAACCTTCAGCTCCCTCCACAGATTTTCTATGGGATTAAGGTCTGGAGACTGGCTAGGCCACTCCAGGACCTTCATGTGCATCTTCTTGAGCCACTCCTTTGTTGCCTTGGCCGTGTGTTTTGGGTCATTGTCATGCTGGAATACTCATCCACGACCCATTTTCAATGCCCCGGCTGAGGGAAGGAGGTACTCACCCAAGATTTGACGGTACATGGCCCCGTCCATCGTCCCTTTGATGCGGTGAAGTTGTCCTGTCCCCTTAGCAGAAAAACACCCCCAAAGCATAATGTTTCCACCTCCATGTTTGACGGTGGGGATGGTGTTCTTGGGGTCATAGGCAGCATTCCTCCTCCTCCAAACATGGCGAGTTGAGTTGATGCCAAAGAGCTCGATTTTGGTCTCATCTGACCACAACACTTTCACCCAGTTCTCCTCTGAATCATTCAGATGTTCATTGGCAAACTTCAGACAGGCCTGTATATGTGCTTTCTTGAGCAGGGGGACCTTGCGTGCGCTGCAGGATTTCAGTCCTTCACGGCGTAGTGTGTTACCAATTGTTTTCTTGGTGACTATGGTCCCAGCTGCCTTGAGATCATTGACAAGATCCTCCCGTGTAGTTCTGGGCTGATTCCTCACCGTTCTCATGATCATTGCAACTCCACAAGGTGAGATCTTGCATGGAGCCCCAGACCGAGGGAGATTGACTGTTCTTTTGTGTTTCTTCCGTTTGCGAATAATCGCACCAACTGTTGTCAAACTGCTTGGCGATGGTCTTGTAGCCCATTCCAGCCTTGTGTAGGTCTACAATCTTGTCCCTGACATCCTTGGAGAGCTCTTTGGTCTTGGCCATGGTGGAGAGTTTGGAATCTGATTGATTGATTGCTTCTGGCTCCCAGGTGTCTTTTATACAGGTAACAAGCTGAGATTAGGAGCACTCCCTTTAAGAGTGTGCTCCTAATCTCAGCTCGTTACCTGTATAAAAGACACCTGGGAGCCAGAAATCTTTCTGATTGAGAGGGGGTCAAATACTTATTTCCCTCATTAAAATGCAAATCAATTTATAACATTTTTGACATGCGTTTTTCTATATTTTTGTTTTCTCATTATTTGGTTGGGTCTAATTGTGCTGTTGTCTTGGGGCTCTGTGGGGTCTGTTTGTGTTTGTGAACAGAGCCCCAGGACCAGCGTGCATAGGGGACTCTTCTTGGTGTTTTGGTGTTTTACATTGTACACAGAGGATATTTTTGCAGAATTCAGCATGCAGTCTCAATTTGGTGTTTGTCCCATTTTGTGAATTCTTGGTTGGTGAGCAGACCCCAGACCTCACAACCATAAAGGGCAATGTATTTTTAGCCAGATCCTAATTGGTATGTCAAATGCTATGTTCCTTTTGATGGCATAGAAGGCCCTTCTTGCCTTGTCGCTCAGATCATTCACAGCTTTGTGGAAGTTACCTGTGGCGCTGATGTTTAGGCCGAGGTATGTATAGTTTTCTGTGTGCTCTAGGGCAACGGTGTCTACTTGGAATTTGTATTTGTGGGCCTGGCAACTGGACCTTTTTTGGAACACCATTATTTTTGTCTCACTGAGATTTACTGTCAGGGCCCAGGTCTGACAGAATCTGTGCAGAAGGCCTAGGTGCTGCTGTAGGCCTTCCTTGGTTGGGGACAGAAGCACCAGATCATCAGCAAACAGTAGACATTTGACTTCAGATTCTAGTAGGGTGAAGCCGGGTGCTGCAGATTGTTCTAGTGCCCTCGCCAATTCGTTGATATATATGTTGAAGAGGGTGGGGCTTAAACTGCATCCCTGTCTCACCCCATGCCCTGTGGAAAGAAGTGTGTGTGTTTTTTGCCAATTTTAACAGCACACTTGTTGTTTGTGTACATTGATTTTATGTTGTATGTTTTTCCCCCAACCCCACTTTCCATCTATTTGTATAGCAAATCTCTCTTTCACCACTCTGTCTTTCAGAGGCCCATTCATATGCAAATAATGCACTGTGCAAGCAGACACACGTGTGCAGGCAAACACATGCAGATTCAGATTTAGCTGGCTTTAGATACTTACAATAGTCTATCCACTCAGAAATCGACTGTTTGGAAAAATGAATTTAAGATGTATTTTTGTTTTAGACAAGACAAAAAGGTGAAAGAGAGATTTGATATACAAATTGATCTTAAATTCATAATTCCAAACAGTCAAACACACACATCACGGTTCATACATCCACACTGAGGAAATGGCTTGAGTAGCCAACTGTTTATTCAACATAGTGTATTAACAATTCAACAGAACCACCCCACTTTTCTGCATCTTGTCTCGTGTTCTCTCTCTCACTCCATCTCTCTTTCTCCTTCGCTTCCTCCTTCCTCATCCTTCCTTTCCTCCCTCACTCCTCCCTCCCTCCTTCCCTCCCACCCTTCCCATCCTCACTCACCCGGATGAAAAGAAGTGTGTACCTTCACTCCTCTATTCTCCCAGTCAGTCACTCCTCTATTCTCCCAGTCAGTCACTCCTCTATTCTCCCAGTCAGTCACTCCTCTATTCTCCCAGACTGTCACTCCTCTATTCTCCCAGTCAGTCACTCCTCTATTCTCCCAGTCAGTCACTCCTCTATTCTCCCAGTCAGTCACTCCTATATTCTCCCAGTCAGTCACTCCTTTATTCTCCCAGTCAGTCACTCCATCCGTCTCTTTCCCTTCCTCTATATTATTCACTCATTATTCAAAAAATTACTACATGAAAACCCTCATCGATTGCCAGTCTTGCTCATGGATTTTTCTCTCCTTTCTCTGCTGTTCTATCCGTTCTACCTCTCCTTTCTCTCGTTCTACCTATCACTGCACATTCACTTCTGTAATTGATTTTCAAGTTCTCTCGCTCCAGACATTAAAAAAAAACATTTTTAGTCATTTAGCAGACGCTCTTATCCAGAGCGACTTACAGTTGAGTGCATACATTATTATTTTCTTCTCCCTTCTCTCTGTATTCTCTCTATCCTCCCTTCTCTCTGTATTCTCTCTATCCTCCCTTCTCTCTGTCTTCTCTCTATCCTCCCTTCTCTCTGTATTCTCTCTATCCTCCCTTCTCTCTGTATTCTCTCTATCCTCCCTTCTCTCTGTATTCTCTCTATCCTCCCTTCTCTCTGTATTCTCTCTATCCTCCCTTCTCTCTGTCTTCTCTCTATCCTCTGTCTGTTTTAGAAAACATTACAAGATGATAAAGGTAGCAGGCATCCCCTAGCCTGGTTCCAGATATGTTTGTGATGTTTTGCCAACTCATAAGGTCATTGCACAGAAACATCCCCTAGCCCGGTTCCAGATATGTTTGTGCTGTTTTTGCCAACTCATAAGGTCAGTGTACAGAAACATCCCCCCTAGCCTGGTCCAATATCTGTTTTGTGATGTTTCGCCAACTCATAAGGTCATTGTACAGAGACATACTGGTGGCCTGGTCCCAGATCTGGCATGATATTGACCATAGGAGTTGGCAAGAGAGCACAAACCTATCAGGGACCAGGTTAGGGACGTGCTGGTTAGCACACAGTGCTTCTCTGGGACATCGACAGTAAGACTCAGAGTAACTTCTCCTCTTCTTCTCTCTCTCTGTGCTGTAGCTGCTGTGAGCTCACCACCGCCACCACAACTGCTGCAATACATAACACTACATAACACACTACATAAAGCTACATAAAGCGTCGTAAACACACAGTGCTTCTCTGGGACAACGACAGTAATATTCAGAGTTACTTCTCCCTCTTCTCTCTCTCTCTCTCTGTGTGTGCTATATAGCTGCTGTGAGCCACCACCATATCTGCTACCCTGCATCCTAACACGCTGAATAATTGAGAATCAGTTCATTTGAGCATCTTGCACTTCACTTACCCTCTGGACCCAGTGGACCCATGTGTATTTTAGGATACTGTACATCTACATAACGCTACATAATGCTATATAAAGACTACTGTACATCTACATAATGCTACATAACACTACATAACATTACATAATGCTACATAATGCTACATAAAGACTACTGTACATCTACATAATGCTACATACCACTACATAACGCTACATAATGCTATATAAAGACTACTGTACATCTACATAATGCTACATAACTCTACATAAAGACTACCATACATCTACATAATGCTACATAACACTACATAACATTACATAATGCTACATAATGCTACATAAAGACTACTGTACATCTACATAATGCTACATAACACTACATAACGCTACATAAAGACTACTGTACATCTACATAACACTACATAATGCTACATAAAGACTACTGTACATCTACATAACACTACATAACGCTACATAAAGACTACTGTACATTTGCATAACGCTACATAACGCTACATAAAGACTACCATACATCTACATAATGCTACATAACACTACATAACACTACATAAAGACTACTGTACATCTACATAATGCTACATAACGCTACATAAAGACTACTGTACATCTACATAATTTATTTTATTTTATTTTACCTTTATTTAACTAGGCAAGTCAGTTCAGAACAAATTCTTATTTACAATGAAACTCGGACGACGCTGGGCCAATTGTGCGCCGCCCTATGGGACTCCCAATCACGACCGGTTGTGATACAGCCTGGAATCAAACCAGGGGGTCAGTAGTGACGCCTCAAGCACTGAGATGCAGTGCCTTAGACCGCTGCACCACTCGGGAGCCCAATACATAACACTACATAAAGACTACTGTACATCTACATAACGCTACATAACACTACATAACGCTACATAACGCTACATAATGCTATATAAAGACTACTGTACATCTACATAATGCTACATAACACTACATAACACTACATAACGCTAAATAAAGACTACTGTACATCTACATAATGCTACATAACACTACATAATGCTACATAACGCTGCATAATGCTATTTAAAGACTATTGTACATCTACATAATGCTACATAACACTACATAAAGACTACTGTACATCTACATAACGCTACATAACACTACATAACGCTACATAACGCTACATAATGCTATTTAAAGATTACTGTACATCTACATAATGCTACATAACACTACATAACACTACATAAAGACTACTGTACATAATGCAACATAACACTACATAACGCTATATAAAGACTACTGTAAATCTACATAACACTACATAAAGACTACTGTACATCTACATAATGCTACATAACACTACATAAAGACTACTGTACATCTACATAACACTACATAAAGACTACTGTACATCTACATAACACTACATAAAGACTACTGTACATCTACATAATGCTACATAACACTACATAAAGACTACTGTACATCTACATAACGCTACATAACACTACATAAAGACTACTGTACATCTACATAACACTACATAAAGACTACTGTACATCTACATAACACTACATAAAGACTACTGTACATCTACATAACGCTACATAACACTACATAAAGACTACTGTACATCTACATAACACTACATAAAGACTACTGTACATCTACATAACACTACATAAAGACTACTGTACATCTACATAACGCTACATAACACTACATAAAGACTACTGTACATCTACATAACACTACATAAAGACTACTGTACATCTACATAACACTACATAAAGACTACTGTACATCTACATAATGCTACATAACACTACATAAAGACTACTGTAAATCTACATAATGCTACATAACACTACATAAAGACTACTGTACATCTACATAACGCTACATAACACTACATAAAGACTACTGTACATCTACATAACGCTACATAACACTAAACAACGCTACATAAAGACTACTGTACATCTACATAATGCTACATAACACTGTATAACACTACATAAAGACTACTGTACATCTACATAATGCTACATAACGCTACATAAAGACTAATGTACATCTACATAATGCTACATAACACTATATAACGCTACATAAAGACTACTGTACATCTACATAATGCTACATAACACTACATAAAGACTACTGTACATCTACATAACGCTACATAACACTACACAACGCTACATAAAGACAACTGTACATCTACATAATGCTACATAACGCTACATAAAGACTACTGTACATCTACATAACGCTACATAAAGACTACTGTACATCTACATAATGCTACATAACACTACATAACGCTACATAAAGACTACTGTACATCTACATAATGCTACATAACACTACATAAAGACTGCTGTACATCTACATAACGCTACATAACACTACATAACACTACATAAAGACTACTGTACATCTACATAATGCTACATAACACTATTTAATGCTACATAAAAACTACTGTACATCTACATAATGTTAGATAAAGACTACTGTACATCTACATAACACTACATAAAGACTACTGTACATCTACATAATGCTACATAACACTACATAACGCTACATAAAGACTCCTGTACATCTACATAATGCTACATAACACTACATAGCGCTCCTGGGTGGCGCAGTGGTCTAAGGCACTGCATCGCAGTGCTAACTGTTCCACTAGAGATCCTGGTTCGAATACAGGCTCTGTCACAGCTGGCACAGAGACTCATGGGCGGCGCACAATTGGCCCAGCGTCGTCCAGGGTAGGGGAGGGAATGGCCGGCAGGGATGTAGCTCAGTTGATAGAGCATGGCGTTTGCAACGCCAGGGTTGTGGTTCGATTCCCACGGGGGGCCAGTATAAAAAATTAATATGTATTCACTAACTGTAAGTCGCTTTGGATAAGAGCGTCTGCTAAATGACTAAAATGTCAATGTAAATGTGCTACATAACACTACATAAAGACTACTGTACATCTACACAATGCTACATAACACTACATAACGCTACATAAAGACTAATGTACATCTACATAACGCTGCATAACACTACATAAAGACTACTGTACATCTACATAACGCTACATAACACTACATAACGCTACATAAAGACAACCTACATCTACATAATGCTACATAACGCTACATAAAGACTACCATACATCTACATAATGCTACATAACGCTACATAAAGGCCATCTTAAAGCACAACTAAATTCCAATGCGAATACAATGTCAGATATTTTGTTTAATGTGTTAACTTAATGTGTTATTGTTTAACTTAATGTGTTATTACAGTGCTTAATCTAATAGCACAACCAAATGACCTGGATTGCAGTCAATTGAGATAACATTAAAGTAAATGATGCAAGTGTTCAATGTCGTTTGAGGTTCTGTGCAGATTATTATAGCAATTGTGAAGATTTCCACAAACCTGAGGCGCTGAACATGCACCGCTTTCCATGATTACATAAGAAAACATTTATTGTTACAGTAACCTCAAAATGTTTCCATGGATGTGTTACTCATTTTAAGGTTGAATGTTATATTAGTTTGTAATATAGCCTTAACATTAGGCTATTTACTGTTTTACAAAAGTAATATTGAATTGTGTTTGATTGACAACACAACCAAATATCAACATTTAAATTAGATGTATCTACTGCTTGGCTCGTTCCATCTGAACCCCCGGCTTAATCCGATTCTTTAACTTTAATTTTTTGTTGAGATGGAGACGTGACTCCAAAATATCATTTGTTAAATTAATAGGCTATTTACCTTATTGAAAAGTGATATTGAATTGTGTTTGGCTGTCAACGCAACCAAATATCAACATTTGAAGGAGATGTATCTTCTGCTTGTATCGTCCCCATCTGTGACACTGAGTCTGGCTTTAATTCCAGTTTGTCTACAAATTAATAATTGATATGTAGGATTCAAGTCTCCATTTCAACCAAAAATCTATGTTTAAGAATAGGACTAAATCAAATCAAATTAAACTGTATTTAATCCTATTCTTTCCACTTTTATTTTTGGTTGAGATGGAGACGTGAATCCCTAGGCATATATGTATTGTCTATTTTTAGTTGAACTCTGGATTTAATTGAAACAATAGCTGTTGATGACTTTGCAAATGCTTTACAGGCCTACATAGAATCATTGATGATATATGACTTATAGATTATGGTTACATTTCATTTGCTCTGTTGAACCTACCCTTTGGAATGCCTTCGATAGCAACAGTGAATCTATTAAGTAGAGATATCTCAATAATCATTATCACGATAGCACATTGGTAGTAGGCAGTGGCAAATATTCAAAGCTAAGCTGGGCTTGGTTAGGACCCTGGATGGGAGACCAAAGGGTAGCTGTAGATACATCAACTCTCCAGTAGGAGGTGCTGCCCAGCCTATTGTTTTAGTCTTATAGTGGATATTATGTTGAAGAGCTGACGTTGTTTCAGAGGTACAAATTAAACATATACAAGGTTTTCTATGTTGAAACTTGGTTACCATGATGGCATAATCCTGTGGTTGAAATTTCACCCTCAAAGCAAGTTGGTGACTTTTTTCCAAATCCAATGTATTTTCCGCGTAGATTCTACATCACAATACAATACAAAATTACATTGAAACAACATTGATTTAACCCGTTTGTCCCCAGTTGGCAGTTTGGTTCTAAACCAGAGCATATAATATTATAATGAACAGTAAATGGATGTGCATTATTAGTAGTGAGATTTCAGAGGATAGCAGCGTACAGTAGAAGATGATGCAATAAGGATCTTACCGTTGTGCAGACAATGAAGAGTCCCATGCAGACTGCTGGAGAGGCTGCAGGGTAAATACACACCCTGATACAACCAACCCCTTTCTCTCTCTACCTCTGCCTCAGCATCTCTCCCTCTCTCTAACTGTCACTCCCTACTCTTCTCCTTCTCTCTCTCTCTCTCTCTCTCTCTCTCTCTCTCTCTCTCTCTCTCTCTCTCTCTCTCTCTCTCTCTATCTCTCTCTCTCTCTCCCTCTCTCTCTCCCTCTCTCTCTCTCTCCCTCTCTCTCTCTCTAAGTGAGGTCTCGAAGGAGCTGCATGACTGCATTCTTGACAAACCCTCTCCACGTGTGTGTGTGTGTGTGTGTGTGTGTGTGTGTGTGTGTGTGTGAGTGTGTGTGTGTGTTTGGGTGTGAGAGAGTGTGTATGCGTGCAAGCATATGTGCAAGCGTATGTGTGTATGTGAATGAGTGAAAGCCAGTCTCCAGTGCAAGCACACACACACACACGCACACACACACACGCACACACGCGCGCGCATGCACGTGGAGAGGGTTTGTCAAGAATGAAGTCATGCAGCTCCTTGAAGACCCATGAGTTCTGTCAGAGCAGCCTGTCTGTACTGCAGCTGCTTCGGGATCCGTTCATATAGAAACCACCCAGTTATTCTCCTCTCAGGGCACAAACATTATGGATTAACCGCTAAACACATATTTACAGATAGGGGTTGCATAATTCAGGTAACTTTCAAAAAATGGCCAGGTTTTCCAGAAATCCCAGTTGGAGGATTGTGAAATGTTGTGCTTATTCCCTCCTGATTTGAGGAATCTTCTAACTGGGATTTCTGGAAAACCTGGAAATGTTGTGAATGTTAACGGAATTTTGCATCCCTGTCTGTCACTAGAGGTTTAGGGGTTAATCCATTTGGATTGATACAGAAAGTTATTTACTGGAAAATTATGATGTAAGCTAATTAGTATTTTCTCATAAATCCAGAAGGAACCGAACTGACTTAACTAGCTCATGACGATGTAATGTATTTATATATATGCCATTAGGCAGACACTTTTATCCAAAGCAACAACTCATGTGTACATCAGCGGAGGCTGCTGAGGGGAGGACGGCTCATAATAATGGCTGGAACGGAGCGAATGGAATGGTATCAAACACCTGGAAACCATGGAAACCATGTGTTTAATGTATTTGATACCATTCCACCTATCCGCTCCAGCCATCACCAGGAGCCCATCCTCCCCAACTAAGATGCCACCAACCTCCTGTGATGTGCATACATTTTACGTACGGGTGGACCCAGGAAAGACTACTGGGTCTACCAACATGACCAACATGACCAACATGACCAACAGGACCAACATGACCAACAGAACCAACATGACCAACAGAACCAACAGAACCAACAGGACCAACAGGACCAACAGAACCAACATGACCACCAGGACCAACATGACCAACATGACCACCAGGACCAACATGACCAACATGACCAACAGGACCAACATGACCAACAGAACCAACATGACCAACAGAACCAACAGAACCAACAGGACCAACAGGACCAACAGAACCAACATGACCACCAGGACCAACATGACCAACATGACCAACAGGACCAACATGACCAACAGAACCAACATGACCAACATGACCAACAGGACCAACAGGACCAACATGACCAACATGACCAACATGACCAACAGGACCAACAGGACCAACATGACCAATATGACCAACAGGACCAACAGGACCAACATGACCAACATGACCAACAGGACCAACAGGACCAACATGACCAACAGGACCAACAGGACCAACAGGACCAACATGACCAACATGACCAACAGGACCAACAGGACCAACATGACCAACATGACCAACAGGACCACCAGGACCAACATGACCAACATGACCAACAGGACCAACATGACCAACAGGACCAACAGGACCATCATGACCAACATGACCAACAGAACCAACAGGACCATCATGACCAACATGACCAACAGAACCAACAGGACCAACATGACCAACATGACCAACATGACCAACAGGACCAACATAACCAACAGAACTAACATGACCAACAGGACCAACATAACCAACAGAACTAACATGACCAACATGACCAACAGGACCAACAGGACCAACATGACCAACATGACCACCAGGACCAACATGACCAACAGGACCAACATGACCAACAGGACCAACAGGACCAACATGACCAACAGGACCAACAGGACCAACATGACCAACAGGACCAACATGTGTAATGTGTAACTCTGCCCTTGGTGTGTGTGATGTGTAACTGGTGTAAATCATGAATTGACAGATTTGAACAATGCCAGTAAAGGAGCAGATTATATCTCTCTCAATCTCACTATCGATCCCATCTCTGTCTCTCCATCTCTATCTCTCCATCTCTCTCTCCGTTGGTCTCTGCATGATTCTAATGTCTTGTTATAAACATTAGGCAGTGCTGCCAGTCAGAGAGTGAAGGAGAGACATACTGACGCTCTAAATCACACATTCTAGAATACTCCTACTCGTCTTGATGATCTACAACACTCTAGATTAGAACAATTATAAACAAATCCAATAAACAGGCAGACGGCAACACCAGTCCAAATGAGTTGGCACACTAACCCATCACACATCACTTTATATGGTTTTCACTTCATATTGATAACTGATAGCAACTAGGAAGCAGTAGCCTATTATATCTAGGTCTAGGTCTATATCTAGGTCTAGGACTGGGTCTATATCTAGGTCTAAGTCTATATCTAGGTCTAGATCTAGGTCTGGGTCTAGGTCTATATCTAGGTCTAGGTCTATATCTAGGTCTAGTCTAGTTCTATATCTAAGTCTAGGTCTATATCTAGGTCTAGATCTATATCTAGGTCTAGGTCTAGGTCTAGTTCTATATCTAGGTCTAGGTCTATATCTAGGTCTAGGTCTAGGTCTGGGTCTATATCTAGGTCTAGGTCTGGGTCTATATCTAGGTCTAGGTCTAGGTCTAGTTCTATATCTAGGTCTAGGTCTATATCTAGGTCAAGGTCTAGGTCTAGGTCTGGGTCTATATCTAGGTCTAGGTCTAGGTCTGGGTCTATATCTAGGTCTAGGTCTAGGTCTATGGCTAGGTCTAGGTCTGGGTCTATATCTAGGTATAGGTCTATATCTAGGTCTATGGCTTAGTCTATGGCTAGGTCTATATCTAGGCCTAGGTCTAGGTATAGGTCTATATCTAGGTCTAGGTCTATATCTAGGTCTAGGTCTAGGTCTGGTCTAGGTCTAGGTCTTGGTCTAGGTCATTGGTACAGAGGGATAGCAAAGGATCTGCTGGGTGGGAGTTTGGGGACATTGCAGGGTTGGCATGATAAACAAATGTACAACACTTAGGAAACTAGGCATATTCTCTCTTATCTCTCAGTCAAATGATTCTACCAAACTGAATGGGGTCAATCGGATCATTCGGGTCAGGGTTTAGGATCTGTAGCTTTCTAGGTAATGGGGGTCAATAGGTCAGAATTTAGGATCTGTAGCTATCTGTGTAACGGGGGTCAATGGGTCACGGTTTAGGATCTGTAGCTATCTGGGTAACGGGGATCAATAAGATAAGATTAGTGAGACTGGGTTAACCTATTAGACTGGGTTAACCTATAAGACTGGGTTAAGCTATTATACTGGGTTAACATATTAGACTGGGGTAACCAATTAGACTGGGGTTAACCTATTAGACTGGGTTAACCTATAAGACTGGGTTAAGCTATTATACTGGAGTAACCTATTAGACTGGGCTTAGCTATTAGACTGGGTTAACCTATTAGACTGGGGAAACATATTAGACAAGGTTAACCTATTAGACTGGATTAACCTATTAGACTGGGTTAACCTATTAGACTGGGGTTAACCTATTAGACTGGGTCAACCTATTAGATTGGAGTAACCTAGTAGACTGGGGTAACCTATTAGACTGGGTCAACCTATTAGACTGGGGTAACCTATTAGACTGGGGTAACCTAGTAGACTGGGGTAACCTAGTAGACTGGGTTAACATATTAGACTGGGGTAACCTATTAGACTGGGGTAACCTATTAGACTGGGGTAACCTATTATAACATATTAGACTGGGTTAACTTATTAGACTGGGGTAACCTATTAGGCTGGGTTAACCTATTATAACCCTATTAGACTGGGTCAACCTATTAGACTGGGGTAACCTATTAGACTGGGGTTACCTAGTAGACTGGGTTAACCTATTAGACTGGGGTAACCTATTAGACTGGGGTAACCTATTAGACTGGGGTTAAGCTATTAGACTGGGGTAACCTATTAGACTGGGGTAACCTATTAGACTGGGTTAACCTATTAGACTGGGTTAACATATTAAACTGGGGTAACCTATTATACTGGGGTAACCTAATAGACTGGGGTTAACCTATTAGACTGGGGTAACCTATTAGACTGGGGTAACCTATTGGACTGTGGTAACCTATTAGACTGGGCTAACATATTAGACTGGGGTTAACCTATTAGACTGGGGTAACCTGTTAGACTGGGGTAACCTATTAGACTGGGTTAACCTATTAGACTGGGGAAACATATTAGACAGGGTTAACCTATTAGACAGGGTTAACCTATTATACTAGGTTAACCTATTAGACTGGGTTAACCAATTAGACGGGGGTAAACTGTTATAACATATTAGACTGGTTAACATATTAGACTGGTGTTAACCTACTAGATTGGGTTAACCTAATAGACTGGGGACACCTATTAGACAGGGTTAAAATATTAGAATGGGTTAACCTATTGGACTGGGGTAACCTATTAGACTGGGGTAACCTATTAGACTGGGGAAACATATTAGACAGGGTTAACCTATTAGACTGGGGTAACCTATTAGACTGGGGTTAACCTATTAGACTGGGTTAACCTATTAGACTGGGGTAACCTATTAAAACCTATTAGACTGGGTTAACCTATTAAACTGGGGTAACCTATTAGACTGGGGTAACCTTTTAGACTGGGGTAACCTATTAGACTTGGGAAACCTAGTAGACTGGGTTAACCTATTAGACTGGGGTAACCTATTAGACTGGGGTTAACCTATTAGACTGGGGTAACCTATTAGACTGGGGTAACCTATTAAAACCTATTAGACTGGGTTAACCTATTAAACTGGGGGTAACCTATTAGACTGGGGTAACCTATTAGACTGGGGTAACCTAGTAGACTGGGTTAACCTATTAGACTGAGGTAATTTATTAGACTGGGGTTAAGCTATTAGACTGGGGTAACCTATTAGACTGGGTTAACCTATTAGACTAGGTTAACCTATTAGACTGGGGTAACCTATTAGGCTGGGTTAACCTATTATAACCTATCAGACTGGGGTAACCTATTAGACTGGGGTAACCTATTAGACTGGGGAAACATATTAGACAGGGTTAACCAATTAGACTGGGGTAACCTATTATACTAGGTTAACCTATTAGACTGGGTTAACCAATTAGACCTGGGTAACCTATTAGACTGGGTTAACCTATTAGACTGGGGAAACATATTAGACAGGGTTAACCTATTAGACTGGGGTAACCTATTAGGCTGGGTTAACATATTATAACCTATTAGACTGGGGTAACCTATTAGACTGGGTTAACCTATTAGACTGGGGAAACATATTAGACAGGGTTAACCTATTAGACTGGGGTAACCTATTATACTAGGTTAACCTATTAGACTGGGTTGACCAATTAGACTGGGGTAACCTATTATAACATATTAGACTGGTTGACATATTAGACTGGTGTTAACCTACTAGATTGGGTTAACCTAATAGCTGGGGACACCTATTAGACAGGGTTAAAATATTAGACTGGGGTAACCTATTAGACTGGGGAAACATATTAGACAGGGTTAACCTATTAGACTGGGGTAACCTATTAGACTGGGGTAACCTATTAGACTGTGGTAACCTATTAGACTGGGTTAACCTATTAGACTGGGGTAACCTATTAGACTGGGGTAACCTATTATACTGGGGCAACCTATTGGACTGGGGTAGCCTATTAGACTGGGGTAACCTAGTAGACTGGGGTAACCTATTAGACTGGGTTAACCTATTAGACTGGATTAACCTATTAGACTGGGTTAACCTATTAGACTGGGGTTAACCTATTAGACTGGGTCAACCTATTAGATTGGAGTAACCTAGTAGACTGGGGTAACCTATTAGACTGGGTCAACCTATTAGACTGGGGTAACCTATTAGACTGGGGTAACCTAGTAGACTGGGGTAACCTAGTAGACTGGGTTAACATATTAGACTGGGGTAACCTATTAGACTGGGGTAACCTATTAGACTGGGGTAACCTATTATAACATATTAGACTGGGTTAACTTATTAGACTGGGGTAACCTATTAGGCTGGGTTAACCTATTATAACCCTATTAGACTGGGTCAACCTATTAGACTGGGGTAACCTATTAGACTGGGGTTACCTAGTAGACTGGGTTAACCTATTAGACTGGGGTAACCTATTAGACTGGGGTAACCTATTAGACTGGGGTTAAGCTATTAGACTGGGGTAACCTATTAGACTGGGGTAACCTATTAGACTGGGTTAACCTATTAGACTGGGTTAACATATTAAACTGGGGTAACCTATTAGACTGGGGTAACCTATTAGACTGGGGTAACCTATTATAACATATTAGACTGGGTTAACTTATTAGACTGGGGTAACCTATTAGGCTGGGTTAACCTATTATAACCCTATTAGACTGGGTCAACCTATTAGACTGGGGTAACCTATTAGACTGGGGTTACCTAGTAGACTGGGTTAACCTATTAGACTGGGGTAACCTATTAGACTGGGGTAACCTATTAGACTGGGGTTAAGCTATTAGACTGGGGTAACCTATTAGACTGGGGTAACCTATTAGACTGGGTTAACCTATTAGACTGGGTTAACATATTAAACTGGGGTAACCTATTATACTGGGGTAACCTAATAGACTGGGGTTAACCTATTAGACTGGGGTAACCTATTAGACTGGGGTAACCTATTGGACTGTGGTAACCTATTAGACTGGGCTAACATATTAGACTGGGGTTAACCTATTAGACTGGGGTAACCTGTTAGACTGGGGTAACCTATTAGACTGGGTTAACCTATTAGACTGGGGAAACATATTAGACAGGGTTAACCTATTAGACAGGGTTAACCTATTATACTAGGTTAACCTATTAGACTGGGTTAACCAATTAGACGGGGGTAAACTGTTATAACATATTAGACTGGTTAACATATTAGACTGGTGTTAACCTACTAGATTGGGTTAACCTAATAGACTGGGGACACCTATTAGACAGGGTTAAAATATTAGAATGGGTTAACCTATTGGACTGGGGTAACCTATTAGACTGGGGTAACCTATTAGACTGGGGAAACATATTAGACAGGGTTAACCTATTAGACTGGGGTAACCTATTAGACTGGGGTTAACCTATTAGACTGGGTTAACCTATTAGACTGGGGTAACCTATTAAAACCTATTAGACTGGGTTAACCTATTAAACTGGGGTAACCTATTAGACTGGGGTAACCTTTTAGACTGGGGTAACCTATTAGACTTGGGAAACCTAGTAGACTGGGTTAACCTATTAGACTGGGGTAACCTATTAGACTGGGGTTAACCTATTAGACTGGGGTAACCTATTAGACTGGGGTAACCTATTAAAACCTATTAGACTGGGTTAACCTATTAAACTGGGGGTAACCTATTAGACTGGGGTAACCTATTAGACTGGGGTAACCTAGTAGACTGGGTTAACCTATTAGACTGAGGTAATTTATTAGACTGGGGTTAAGCTATTAGACTGGGGTAACCTATTAGACTGGGTTAACCTATTAGACTAGGTTAACCTATTAGACTGGGGTAACCTATTAGGCTGGGTTAACCTATTATAACCTATCAGACTGGGGTAACCTATTAGACTGGGGTAACCTATTAGACTGGGGAAACATATTAGACAGGGTTAACCAATTAGACTGGGGTAACCTATTATACTAGGTTAACCTATTAGACTGGGTTAACCAATTAGACCTGGGTAACCTATTAGACTGGGTTAACCTATTAGACTGGGGAAACATATTAGACAGGGTTAACCTATTAGACTGGGGTAACCTATTAGGCTGGGTTAACATATTATAACCTATTAGACTGGGGTAACCTATTAGACTGGGTTAACCTATTAGACTGGGGAAACATATTAGACAGGGTTAACCTATTAGACTGGGGTAACCTATTATACTAGGTTAACCTATTAGACTGGGTTGACCAATTAGACTGGGGTAACCTATTATAACATATTAGACTGGTTGACATATTAGACTGGTGTTAACCTACTAGATTGGGTTAACCTAATAGCTGGGGACACCTATTAGACAGGGTTAAAATATTAGACTGGGGTAACCTATTAGACTGGGGAAACATATTAGACAGGGTTAACCTATTAGACTGGGGTAACCTATTAGACTGGGGTAACCTATTAGACTGTGGTAACCTATTAGACTGGGTTAACCTATTAGACTGGGGTAACCTATTAGACTGGGGTAACCTATTATACTGGGGCAACCTATTGGACTGGGGTAGCCTATTAGACTGGGGTAACCTAGTAGACTGGGGTAACCTATTAGACTGGGTTAACCTATTAAACTGGGTTAACCTATTAGACTGGGGTAACCTATTGGCCTGGGGTAACATATTAAAACCTATTAAACTGGGGTAACCTATTAGACTGGGGTAACCTTTTAGATTGTGGTAACCTATTAGACTGGGTTAACCTATTAGACTGGGTTAACCTATTAGACTGGGGTAACCTATTAGACTGGGGTAACCTATTCAACTTGGTTAACCTATTAAACTGGGTTAACCTATTAAACTGGGTTAACCTATTAGACTGGGGTAACCTATTAGACTGTGGTAACCTATTAGACTGGGTTAACCTATTAGACTGGGGTAACCTATTAGACTGGGGTAACCTATTATACTGGGGCAACCTATTGGACTGGGGTAGCCTATTAGACTGGGGTAACCTAGTAGACCGGGGTAACCTATTAGACTGGGGTAACCTATTCAACTGGGTTAACCTATTAAACTGGGTTAACCTATTAGACTGGGGTAACCTATTAGACTGGGGTAACCTATTAGACTGGGTTAACCTATTAGACTGGGGTAACCTATTAGACTGGGGTAACCTATTCAACTTGGTTAACCTATTAAACTGGGTTAACCTACTAGACTGGGGTAACCTATTAGACTGGGGTAACCTATTAGACTGGGTTAACCTATTAGACTGGGGTAACCTATTAGACTGGGGTAACCTATTCAACTTGGTTAACCTATTAAACTGGGTTAACCTACTAGACTGGGGTAACCTATTAGACTGGGGAAACATATTGACCCATGGGGCGGCGCGCACAATTGGCCCAGCGTCGCCCAGGGTAGGGGAGGGATTTGGCCGGCAGGGGATGTAGCTCAGTTGGTAGAGCATGGCGTTTGCAACGCCAGGGTTGTGGGTTCGATAAAATAATGTATGCACTAACTGTAAGTCGCTCTGGATAAGAGCGTCTGCTAAATGACTAAAATGTAAAATGTAAATGTATATTAGACAGGGTTAACCTATTAGACTGGGGTAACCTATTAGACTGTGGTAACCTATTAGACTGGGTTAACCTATTAGACTGGGGTAACCTATTAGACTGTGGTAACCTATTAAACTGGGTTAACCTATTAGACTGGGGTAACCTATTAGACTGTGGTAACCTATTAGACTGGGTTAACCTATTAGACTGGGGTAACCTATTAGACTGGGGTAACCTATTATACTGGGGCAACCTATTGGACTGGGGTAGCCTATTAGACTGGGGTAACCTAGTAGACTGGGGTAACCTATTAGACTGGGGTAACCTATTCAACTGGGTTAACCTATTAAACTGGGTTAACCTATTAGACTGGGGTAACCTATTAGACTGGGGTAACCTATTAGACTGGGTTAACCTATTAGACTGGGGTAACCTATTAGACTGGGGTAACCTATTCAACTTGGTTAACCTATTAAACTGGGTTAACCTACTAGACTGGGGTAACCTATTAGACTGGGGTAACCTATTAGACTGGGTTAACCTATTAGACTGGGGTAACCTATTAGACTGGGGTAACCTATTCAACTTGGTTAACCTATTAAACTGGGGTAACCTATTGGCCTGGGGTAACATATTACACTGGGGAAACCTATTAGATTGGGTTAACCTATGAAACTGGGGTTTACCTATTAGACTGGGGTAACCTATTAGACTGGTGTTAGCCTACTAGATTGGGTTAATCCAATAGACTGGGGACACCTATTAGACAGGGTTAAAATATTAGACTGGGGTAACCTATTGGACTGGGGTAACCTATTAGTCAGGCTTAACCTATTAGACTGGGAAACATATTAGACAGGGTTAACCTATTAGACTGGGGTAACCTATTAGACTGGGGTTAACCTATTAGACTGGGGTTAACCTATTAGACTGGGGTAACCTATTAGACTGGGGTAACCTATTAGACTGGGGTAACCTATTAAAACCTATTAAACTGGGGTAACCTATTAGACTGGGGTAACCTTTTAGATTGGGGTAACCTATTAGACTGGGTTAACCTATTAGACTGGGTTAACCTATTAGACTGGGGTAACATATTAGACTGGGGTAACCTATTCAACTGGGTTAACCTATTAAACTGGGTTAACCTGTTAGACTGGGGTAACCTATTCAACTGGGTTAACCTATTAAACTGGGTTAACCTATTAGACTGGGTTAACCTATTATACTGGGGCAACCTATTAGACTGGGTCAACCTATTAGACTGGGGTAACCTATTAGACTGGGGTAACCTATTAGACTGGGGTAACCTATTGGACTAGGGTAACCTATTAGTCAGGCTTAACCTATTAGACTGGGAAACATATTAGACAGGGTTAACCTATTAGACTGGGATAACCTATTAGACTGGTGTTAACCTATTAGACTGGGGTTAACGTATTAGACTGGGTTAACCTATTATACTGGGGCAACCTATTAGACTGGGTCAACCTATTAGACTGGGGTAACCTATTAGACTGGGGTAACCTATTAGACTGGGGTAACCTATTAGACTGGGGTTAACCTATTAGACTGGGGTAAGCTATTAGAATGGGGTAACCTATTATAACCTATTAGACTGGTGTTAACCTACTAAATTTGGTTAACATATTAGACTGGGGTAACCTATTAGACAGGGGTAACCTCTTAGACTGGGGAAACATATTAGACAGGGTTAACCTATTAGACTGGGGTAACCTATTAGACTGGGGTTAACCTATTAGACTGGGGTAACCTATTATACTGGGGCAACCTATTGGACTGGGGTAGCCTATTAGACTGGGTTAACCTATTAGACTGGGGTAACCTATTAGACTGGGGTAACCAATTAAAACCTATTAAACTGGGGTAACCTATTAGACTGGGGTAACCTTTTAGATTGGGGTAACCTATTAGACTGGGTTAACCTATTAGACTGGGTTAACCTATTAGACTGGGGTAACCTCTTAGACTGGGGTAACCTATTCAACTGGGTTAACCTATTAAACTGGGTTAACCTATTAGACTGGGGTAACCTATTAGACCTATTCAACTGGGTTAACCTATTAAACTGGGTTAACCTATTAGACTGGGGTAACCTATTGGCCTGGGGTAACATATTACACTGGGGAAACCTATTAGATTGGGTTAACCTATCAAACTGGGGTTTACCTATTAGACTGGGGTAACCTATTAGACTGGTGTTAACCTACTAGATTGGGTTAACCCAATAGACTGGGGACACCTATTAGACATGGTTAAAATATTAGACTGGGGTAACCTATTGGACTGGGGTAACCTATTAGTCAGGCTTAACCTATTAGACTGGGGAAACATATTAGACAGGGTTAACCTATTAGACTGGGGTAACCTATTAGACTGGGGTTAACCTATTAGACTGGGGTTAACCTATTAGACTGGGTTAACCTATTATACTGGGGCAACCTATTAGACTGGGTCAACCTATTAGACTGGGGTAACCTATTAGACTGGGGTAACCTATTAGACTGGGGTAACCAATTGGACTAGGGTAACCTATTAGTCAGGCTTAACCTATTAGACTGGGAAACATATTAGACAGGGTTAACCTATTAGACTGGGATAACCTATTAGACTGGGGTTAACCTATTAGACTGGGGTTAACGTATTAGACTGGGTTAACCTATTATACTGGGGCAACCTATTAGACTGGGTCAACCTATTAGACTGGGGTAACCTATTAGACTGGGGTTACCTATTAGACTGGGGTAACCTATTAGACTGGGGTTAACCTATTAGACTGGGGTAACCTATTAGAATGGGGTAACCTATTATAACCTATTAGACTGGTGTTAACCTACTAAATTTGGTTAACCTATTAGACTGGGGAAACCTATTAGACAGGGTTAACCTGTTAGACTGGGGTAACCTATTAGACTGGGGTAACCTATTAGACAGGGGTAACCTCTTAGACTGGGGAAACATATTAGACAGGGTTAACCTATTAGACTGGGTTCACCTATTAGACTGGGGTAACCTATTAGACTGGGGTTAACCTATTAGACTGGGGTAACCTATTATACTGGGGCAACCTATTGGACTGGGGTAGCCTATTAGACTGGGTTAACCTATTAGACTGGGGTAACCTATTACACTGGGGTAACCAATTAAAACCTATTAAACTGGGGTAACCTATTAGACTGGGGTAACCTTTTAGATTGGGGTAACCTATTAGACTGGGTTAACCTATTAGATTGGGTTAACCTATTAGACTGGGGTAACCTATTCAACTGGGTTAACCTATTAAACTGGGTTAACCTATTAGACTGGGGTAACCTATTAGACTGGGGTAACCAATTAAAACCTATTAAACTGGGGTAACCTATTAGACTGGGGAAACCTATTAGATTGGGTTAACCTATGAAACTGGGGTTTACCTATTAGACTGGGGTAACCTATTAGACTGGTGTTAACCTACTAGATTGGGTTAACCCAATAGACTGGGGACACCTATTAGACAGGGTTAAAATATTAGACTGGGGTAACCTATTGGACTGGGGTAACCTATTAGTCAGGCTTAACCTATTATACTGGGGCAACCTATTAGACTGGGTCAACCTATTAGACTGGGGTAACCTATTAGACTGGGGTAACCTATTAGACTGGGGTAACCTATTAGACTGGGGTTAACCTATTAGACTGGGGTAACCTATTAGAATGGGGTAACATATTATAACCTATTAGACTGGTGTTAACCTACTAAATTTGGTTAACCTATTAGACTGGGGAAACCTATTAGACAGGGTTAACCTGTTAGACTGGGGTAACCTATTAGACTGGGGTAACCTATTAGACTGAGGTTAACCTATTAGAATGGGGTAACCTATTAGACTGGGGTTAACCTATTAGACTGGGGTTAACCTATTAGACTGGGTTAAACTATTATACTGGGGCAACCTATTAGACTGGGTCAACCTATTAGACAGGGGTAACCTATTAGACTGGGGTAACCTATTAGACTGGGGTAACCTATTAGACTGGGGTAACCTATTAGAATGGGGTAACATATTATAACCTATTAGACTGGTGTTAACCTACTAAATTTGGTTAACCTATTAGACTGGGGAAACCTATTAGACAGGGTTAACCTGTTAGACTGGGGTAACCTATTAGACTGGGGTAACCTATTAGACTGAGGTTAACCTATTAGACTGGGGTAACCTATTAGAATGGGGTTAACCTATTAGACTGGAATAACCTATTAGACTGAGGTTAACCTATTAGACTGAGGTTAACCTATTAGACTGGGGTTAACCTATTAGACTGGGGTAACCTATTAGACTGAGGTTAACCTATTAGACTGGGGTAACCTATTAGACTGGGGTAACATATTAAACCTATTAGACTGGGGTTAACCTATTAGACTGGGGTAACCTATTAGACTGGGGTAACCTATTAGACTGGGGTTAACCTATTAGACTAGGGGTAAACTATTAGAATGTGTTAACCTATTAGACTGGGGTAACATATTATAACCTAGTAGACTGGTGTTAACCTACTAGATTGGGTTAACCTATTAGACTGGGGAAACCTATTAGACAGGGTAAACCTGTTAGACATGGGTAACCTGTTAGACTGGGTTAACCTATTAGACTTGGGTAACCTATTCGACTGGGGTAACCTATTAAAACCTATTAGACTGGGTTAACCTATTAAACTGGGGTAACCTTTTAGACTGGGGTAACCTATTCAACTGGGTTAACCTATTAGACTGGGTTAACCTATTGTACTGTGGTAACCTATTCAACTGGGTTAACCTATTAGACTTGGTTAACCTATTAGACTGGGGTAACCTATTGGACTGGGGTACCCTATCTCCCGGTCGCGGCAAGCTATGACAGACCTCGTAGACTGGGGTAACCTATTATAACCTATTAGACTGGGTTAACCTATTAGACTGGGTTAACTTATTAGACTGGGTTAACCTATTAAACTGGGTTAACCTATTAAACTGGGTTAATAATAATAATATAATATGTCATTTAGCAGACGCTTTTATCCAAAGCGACTTACAGTCATGCGTGCATGCATCATTTTTGTGTATGGGTGGTCCCGGGGATCGAACCCACTACCTTGGCGTTAAAAGCGCCGTGCTCTACCAGCTGAGCTACAGAGGACCTATTAGACGGGGGTAACCTATTAGACTGGGGTAACCTAGTAGACTGGGTTAACCTATTAGACTGGGGTAACCTATTAGACTGGGGTTAACCTATTAGACTGGGGTTAACCTATTAGACTTGGGTAACCTATTAGACTGGGGTAACCTATTAAAACCTATTTGACTGGGTTAACCTATTAAACTGGGGTAACCTATTAGACAGGGTTAACCTATTAGACTGGGGTAACCTATTGGACTGTGGTAACCTATTAGACTGGGCTAACCTATTAGACTGGGGTTAACCTATTAGACAGGGTTAACCTATTAGACTGGGTTAACCTATTAGACTGGGGTTAACCTATTAGACTGGGGCAACCTATTGGACTGGGGTAGCCTATTAGACTGGATTAACCTATTAGACTGGGGTTAACCTATTAGACTGGGGTAACCTATTAGACTGGGGTAACCTATTAGACTGGGGTTAACCTATTGGACTGTGGTAACCTATTAGACTGGGCTAACATATTAGACTGGGGTTAACCTATTAGACTGGGGTAACCTGTTAGACTGGGGTAACCTATTAGACTGGGTTAACCTATTAGACTGGGGAAACATATTAGACAGGGTTAACCTATTAGACAGGGTTAACCTATTATACTAGGTTAACCTATTAGACTGGGTTAACCAATTAGACGGGGGTAAACTGTTATAACATATTAGACTGGTTAACATATTAGACTGGTGTTAACCTACTAGATTGGGTTAACCTAATAGACTGGGGACACCTATTAGACAGGGTTAAAATATTAGAATGGGTTAACCTATTGGACTGGGGTAACCTATTAGACTGGGGTAACCTATTAGACTGGGGAAACATATTAGACAGGGTTAACCTATTAGACTGGGGTAACCTATTAGACTGGGGTTAACCTATTAGACTGGGGTTAACCTATTAGACTGGGTTAACCTATTAGACTGGGGTAACCTATTAAAACCTATTAGACTGGGTTAACCTATTAAACTGGGGTAACCTATTAGACTGGGGTAACCTTTTAGACTGGGGTAACCTATTAGACTTGGGAAACCTAGTAGACTGGGTTAACCTATTAGACTGGGGTAACCTATTAGACTGGGGTTAACCTATTAGACTGGGGTAACCTATTAGACTGGGGTAACCTATTAAAACCTATTAGACTGGGTTAACCTATTAAACTGGGGGTAACCTATTAGACTGGGGTAACCTATTAGACTGGGGTAACCTAGTAGACTGGGTTAACCTATTAGACTGAGGTAATTTATTAGACTGGGGTTAAGCTATTAGACTGGGGTAACATATTAGACTGGGTTAACCTATTAGACTAGGTTAACCTATTAGACTGGGGTAACCTATTAGGCTGGGTTAACCTATTATAACCTATCAGACTGGGGTAACCTATTAGACTGGGGTAACCTATTAGACTGGGGAAACATATTAGAAAGGGTTAACCAATTAGACTGGGGTAACCTATTATACTAGGTTAACCTATTAGACTGGGTTAACCAATTAGACCTGGGTAACCTATTAGACTGGGTTAACCTATTAGACTGGGGAAACATATTAGACAGGGTTAACCTATTAGACTGGGGTAACCTATTAGGCTGGGTTAACATATTATAACCTATTAGACTGGGGTAACCTATTAGACTGGGTTAACCTATTAGACTGGGGAAACATATTAGACAGGGTTAACCTATTAGACTGGGGTAACCTATTATACTAGGTTAACCTATTAGACTGGGTTGACCAATTAGACTGGGGTAACCTATTATAACATATTAGACTGGTTGACATATTAGACTTGTGTTAACCTACTAGATTGGGTTAACCTAATAGCTGGGGACACCTATTAGACAGGGTTAAAATATTAGACTGGGGTAACCTATTAGACTGGGGAAACATATTAGACAGGGTTAACCTATTAGACTGGGGTAACCTAATAGACTGGGGTAACCTATTAGACTGTGGTAACCTATTAGACTGGGTTAACCTATTAGACTGGGGTAACCTATTAGACTGGGGTAACCTATTATACTGGGGCAACCTATTGGACTGGGGTAGCCTATTAGACTGGGGTAACCTAGTAGACTGGGGTAACCTATTAGACTGGGTTAACCTATTAAACTGGGTTAACCTATTAGACTGGGGTAACCTATTGGCCTGGGGTAACATATTAAAACCTATTAAACTGGGGTAACCTATTAGACTGGGGTAACCTTTTAGATTGTGGTAACCTATTAGACTGGGTTAACCTATTAGACTGGGTTAACCTATTAGACTGGGGTAACCTATTAGACTGGGGTAACCTATTCAACTTGGTTAACCTATTAAACTGGGTTAACCTATTAAACTGGGTTAACCTATTAGACTGGGGTAACCTATTAGACTGTGGTAACCTATTAGACTGGGTTAACCTATTAGACTGGGGTAACCTATTAGACTGGGGTAACCTATTAGACTGGGTTAACCTATTGGACTGGTTAACCTATTAGACTGGGGAAACATATTAGACAGGGTTAACCTATTAGACTGGGTTAACCTTTTAGACTGGATTAACCTAATAGAGTGGGTTAACCTATTAGACTGGGGTTAACCTATTAGACTGGGTTAATCTATTAGACTGGGGTAACATATTAGACTGGGGTTAACCTATTAGACTGGGATTAACCTATTAGACATGGGTAACTTATTAGACTGGGTTAACCTGTTAGACTGGGGTAACCTATTATAACCTATTAGACTGGGTTAACCTATTAGACTGGGTTAACCTATTATACTGGGGTAACCTATTGGACTGTGGTTAACCTATTAGACTGGGGTAACCTATTAGACTGGGGTTAACCTATTATAACCTATTAGACTGGGTTAACCTATTAGACTGGGTTAACCTATTAGACTGGGGTAACCTATTGGACTGTGGTTAACCTATTAGACTGGGGTAACCTATTAGACTGGGTTAACCTATGAGACTGGGGTTAACCTATTACACTGGGGTTAACCTATTAGACATGGGTAACTTATTAGACTGGGTTAACCTATTAGACTGGGGTAACCTATTAGACTGTGGTAACCTATTAGACTGGGTTAACCTATTAGACTGGGGTAGCCTATTAGACTGGGGTAACCTAGTAGACTGGGGTAACCTATTAGACTGGGGTAACCTATTAGACTGGGGTAACCTATTCAACTGGGTTAACCTATTAAACTGGGTTAACCTATTAGACTGGGGTAACCTATTAGACTGGGGTAACCTATTAGACTGGGTTAACCTATTAGACTGGGGTAACCTATTAGACTGGGGTAACCTATTCAACTTGGTTAACCTATTAAACTGGGTTAACCTACTAGACTGGGGTAACCTATTAGACTGGGGTAACCTATTAGACTGGGTTAACCTATTAGACTGGGGTAACCTATTAGACTGGGGTAACCTATTCGACTTGGTTAACCTATTAAACTGGGGGTAACCTATTGGCCTGGGGTAACATATTACACTGGGGAAACCTATTAGATTGGGTTAACCTATGAAACTGGGGTTTACCTATTAGACTGGGGTTAACCTATTAGACTGGGGTAACCTATAGGCTGGGGTAACCTATTATAACTTAATATAGACTGGGGTAACCTATTAGACTGGGGTAACCTATTAGACTGGGTTAACCTATTAGGCTGGGGTAACCTATTATAACTTATTAGACTGGGGTAACCTATTAGACTGGGGTAACCTATTAGACTGGGGTAACCTATTATAACCTATTAGACTGGGGTAACCTATTAGACTGGGGTAACCTATTAGACTGGGGTAACCTATTAGACTGGGGTAACCTATTATAACTTATTAGACTGGGGTAACCTATTAGACTGGGGTAACCTATTAGACTGGGGCAACCTATTAGACTGGGGTAACCTATTAGACTGGGTTAACCTATTAGACTGGGTTAACCTATTAGACTGGGTTAACCTATTAGACTGGGGTAACCTATTAGACTGGGTTAACCTATTATAACCCTATTAGATTGGGTTAACCTATTAGATTGGGTTAACCTATTAGACTGGGGTAACCTATTAGACTGGGTTAACCTATTATAACCCTATTAGACTGGGTTAACCTATTAGACTGGGGTAACCTATTATAACTTATTAGACTGGGGTAACCTATTAGACTGGGTTAACCTATTATAACCCTATTAGATTGGGTTAACCTATTAGATTGGGTTAACCTATTAGACTGGGGTAACCTATTAGACTGGGTTAACCTATTATAACCCTATTAGACTGGGTTAACCTATTAGACTGGGGTAACCTATTATAACCTATTAGACTGTGGTAACCTATTAGACTGGGGTAACCAATTATAACTTATTAGACTGGGGTAACCTATTAGACTGGGGTAACCTATTAGACTGGGTTAACCTATTAGACTGGGTTAACCTATTATAACTTATTAGACTGGGGTAACCTTTTAGACTGGGGTTAACCTATTAGACTTCCAAACAGGAATACAAATAATTACATTCAGTTAGATGTATCTGTACAAAGACACAATGCACTTTGTGGATTGATCTAGATAGCTGTAAATATAACTGATTTAGATAGAACTGATTTAGCTACGGATTTGTTCAGAGAAGACTTACCTAACTAGTCAGCCAGTTCCAGCTACTACTCAACCTTTGCTTGTAGCATGGCTGGCGGACCAGAGCAGGAAGTTGGGGGTCAATCCATTTTTGTCTGGAGTCGCTCAGTCGTTTCTCCTCCGTATAGAATCCCATGTCCTTCTGTTGAAATGAGTGGCTATATTTTCACTGTCCCATCCCCCTCTCTCTCTCTCTCTCTCTCTCTCTCTCTCTCTCTCTCTCTCTCTCTCTCTCTCTCTCTCCTCTCCCTCTCTCTCTCTCTCTCCCCCTCTCTCTGTTTCTCTCTCTCTCCCACTCTTCATCTTCTCTCGCTCTCTTTCACTAAGACTTTAATCAAATTATCCCTCCCTTCCCTTGACCTTGTCTTCAGCAGGAGCAGCTTGGAGTTATTCACGCACACATTGTGCACACACACGGACGCTACATGCACACACACACACACACTCACACTCACACACACACACACTCACACTCACACACACACACTCACACAGAGCCACCTAGACAAAACCTATGTCAGCACACACACACACACACACACACAAAACACAGCCATTGTTGACCATAAAGGATATTCAGATTCAGTTATACAGCTACAAGGAAAATACAATTATACTTCATTAGAGTCATATGAGTTTTAATCTTCATCAACATCACCATCATCACCATCATCTTCATCATCAGCGATATCAATCATTGTCATAATCATTGTCATTAACATAAGTTACATTCTCATCGTTTCAGTTGATTAAATATTTAATTTTATTTAATACTTTAAACACTTAAAGTATTTCATGTTTCATCCATTTCACTCTTTTTTTACATAAGAATAAAGGTTAGAATGACAAAGTATTTACAGCATGAGAGAGAGAAAGAGAGAGGGAGAGAGAGAGAGAGAGAGAGAGAGAGAGAGAGAGAGAGAGAGAGAGAGAGAGAGAGAGAGAAAGAGAGCGAGAGAGAGAGAGAAAGAGAGAAAGAGAGAGTGAAAGAGAGAGAGAGAGAGAGAGAGAGAGAGGGAGAGAGAGAGAGAGAGAGAGAGAGAGAGAGAGAGAGAGAGAGAGAGAGAGAGAGAGAGAGAGAGCGAGAGAGAGAGAGAAAGAGAGAAAGAGAAAGAGAAAGAGAGAGAGAGAGAGAGAGAGAGAGAGAGAGAGAGAGAGAGAGAGAGAGAGAGAGAGAGAGAGAGAGAGAGAGAGAGAGAGAGAGAGAGAGAGAGAGAGAGAGAGAGAGAGAGAGAGATAGAGATAGAGAGAGATAGAGAGATAAAGCCCAGTAGGCTGGTGACTCACTGCATTCATTCCACTCTATTATGATGTGTATTGTACTGAGTGCAGAGAGACAGACATGATGGCAGCCTTGATAATAAAAACACTTAAAATGCAGGGAGCATCTGTAGAATTCACATTTAAATCTTGAATTACCTTTTCGTAACTAAGTCTTATTTCTTTAATCTCACAGTTTTTTTTATCTGGTACTAATAGGGATGTGAGTTAGATTCCCGGTGAGCTTCACGGCGCTGTGTGTGGAGGCCCAGAGTCAGTGGGCTGCATCAGACAAGGCTGGCCCCATCACACTGACACACGGCTCCAACAACTGCCATCTGACACAGAACTTATGCCTCAGCCACTGAAAAGGCTCTTCTTTTTTGAAAAGGTTATTCGAGGAACCCCTCTGAAAAGGTTATTCGAGGAACCCCTCTGAAAAGGGTCTTCGAGGAACTCCTGTGTAAAGGTTCAAAACCATAACCTTTTTGTGATGGGAGTGGTCCGACTTTGAACCTTTTTAAATAATATATTGTAGAGGTGGCAGCCTATGAGAGAATTGGAGGCATGGCTTTCTGATAGTTATTTTTTTTGGGCACCGTTAGAGTAAATGTCATTCCTGTTAATCAAGTTAAGTTCGTACACTGCAAAGGTCAATTTTTCTTCAATATTTATGCATATTACATATTCATTCCTATAAAATATTAATAATATTAACATTGCTGATATAGTGGTAACTTTTCCAAACTTCAGGATTTGCATAGGCTCTTGAGGAACTCGTACAAAGCCACAAAACTGTCAGCATTCAACCTTAACATGTGATGACATTACAACAGGACAGATGAACAGGAAATGACATTTACTCTAACGGGTGGCCAAAAAAATGATCTATCTTATGGCCACACCCCTACTAAGCCACGCCTCCACTCCAGGGTTCCTCCAGGAACCTGTTGCTACATTGTAATATTAAAGGTTCCTCCAAGAACCCCACAACTAATCGAAGATGCAAATATGAACCATTGACTAGCAATCGTTCCTTGAGGAACTCCAGGGGGTTCCTCGAGGATTTCCAGGGTTCCGTCACCACTAATTCTAAGAGTGTAGGGTTGCAAAAATTCCCAGTTTTCCAGAAGTCCTGGTTGGAAGACTCCTGGAATTACGAGGAAATCAGCAGGGAATCTGAGAATTCTCCAACCAGGATTTCTGGAAAACCAGGGAATATTGGGAAAGTTCCAGGAATTTTGCAACCGTAGTAACTACTGTATAATGAAATAATTACAGTAGTCTTGATATGAGAGTGAATCTCTCATAACAAGTTCATTCATTAAACAAGTATAGAAACATGCAGCAGATAGAGAAATCATTATTCTGTTTTCATTTATTCATTAAAAATCATTTGTAGATAAATAAAATACTTTAAATAAATAATTGAAAGAAAGTACTGTATTGTATAGGCGTCTTTCGCCACACCAGTGTGGGCCTTCAGCCTCTGTGTTGTACACATGAATTACGTTCTATAATGCAGCGTGTTGACATGACAAGATCACTATTATTATTTCTATATGGTAACAGCCCCACTACAGTGCTAGATAGACAACATCTCTCTCTCTCTCTCAGACAACACTTTGCTTCACAATCACCTTCTAATTCTGCAATCAGCAATAATTATCCAAGTCATGATTATGATCAAAATAATCCCTGCTGGTTCGACAAATAGCACAGTGATCACAATGCAGCCCATTGTTTTACGTCAGAAAGAGCGAAATTTTCCGCCCGCACGGTCGGTTGAGGGACGAGTGTGGTGTAGGAGTGAGGCCTCCTGACGTGAGACAGACAATGAATGCAGTCCGGTTCACTGTACGTATGTGCGTTAGAGTGGGGTTAACCGTTAAAGGTAGGGTTGCAAAATTCCGGTAACTTTCCCACATCCCGATTTGGAGGTTCTATAAGGAATTGTTTTAAGAAGGTCATACCAAGGATCATTTAACTATGATTTTGAATTTTTTAAGACCCCTTGGAAGTATCTCAAAATATATATATAACAATAGGGTTGAATGGCGGGAACCCGGTTACCGAGATTTACCGGGATTTACCACCCAAAACCACTCCCTTTTTCCGGGATAAATAACTGTGAGAAACCGGTAAATTATGAGAAATTATTTATATGAACAGCATGGCGTGAAATGGAACTGTTAAATGATATGTGATGTCTAATGCCTTCTCTACATGATGAATCAACGCTCAGGGTGGGGGCAGACAGCCCATCTCAGACTGGAGCGCAGTTCACAACACGTGTAGATCTACAGTATCATCTCATCATGGTAACTTTTTTTATTTATTTATTTATTTTAGTCATTTAGCAGACGCTCTTATCCAGAGCGACTTACAGGAGCAATTAGGGTTAAGTGCCTTGCTCAAGGGCACATCGACAGATTTTTCACCTAGTCGGCTCTGGGATTAGAACCAGCGACCTTTCGGTTACTGGCACAACGCTCCTAACCACTAAGCTACCTGCCGCTGTTCTTGTGACAGGTAGGCCTACATTTGCTTCAGCATAGCCTATGCTACACTAATATAAAGACCGAATGGATGTCTAATTTACCCATCTCCATCTAGCTTTCGGGGGACACTTTGTTATTTAATTATAAATATATATATATATATATATATATATATATTATTGCAGCTACATTTAAAACAACCTATCACTTGAATATCGTTGCTTTAAAATCAGTGAACGCGCGAGCACTCTCTCGCAGTCTTTCTCCCTCTCCATCGACTCGATTCAAATTGCATCCAAAATATATCATCCTGTACTAGTTTGATATACAGCCCTATATATAGATGTCCTAGCCAAGCTCTTTCAGGTAATATATTCAATGCACTATTAGCCTTACATTTAGCTAATTAATGATGGGTTATGCATAATAAGCTTCTAACTTATCGCCTCTGTGCTCCGCTGGCCTCTCCTTAAAAAAAAGCTTCTCCTTAGCTCTTGGAGTCCCATGCAGGAAAAGCTAGAATAGCTTGCTGGAGATTTTCTTTTGTTTGTTTTCATTTCTAATACCAATAGACTATTTGAAGAGGGACTCAAGCTGTTTTTTGGCTGAATGTTAAATACAGCAGCCAACAGAACTCCCGGGTAGTTTGAAAGAAGAGCGAACGCGCGATGGCGGTAGGCTATAGCAGTAATTTATTCAGACCCATAACCAATCGATCTTCATGAAGAGAAGTGAAAAGCTGTCTGCATTTAATTCTAGTCCTGTATTATTCAAGGATGTCGTTAGAATGATGAAGATAAGGACAACTAAACTTATTTCATTTAGCTGTTGAAAGCGAGGAAGGAATGAAGCAACACTAGAGAGAGAAAGAGGAGGTAGGATAATAACATCAGGGGAAATATGATCAAAGGTATATATGAGTCAGACCACTAATTATACAAATACATTTACATTTTAGTCATTTAGCAGACGCTCTTATCCAGAGCGACTTACAGTTAGTGAGTGCATACATTATTTTTTGTATTATTATTTTTTTCATACTGGCCCCCCGTGGGAATCAAACCCACAACCCTGGCGTTGCAAACGCCATGCTCTACCAACTGAGCTACATCCCTGCCGACTAGAGATCCCCTCCCCTACCCTGGACGACGCTGGGCCAATTGTGCGCCGCCCCATGGGTCTCCCGGTCAGCGGCCGGCTACGACAGAGCCTGGATTCGAACCAGGATATCTAGTGGCACAGCTAGCACTGCGATGCAGTGCCTTAGACCACTGCGCCACTCGGGAGATAGGCCCTATTATATTCCAGTCCATATAATACAGTATAATACAACACAGTACAGTAATACAGTTCACACTCAAAAAGATTAGCCTACTGGAGCTAGTTTCATTTATTTTCATTTATTTACCCAAGAGAGCATATAGCTAGCTACATCTATGGGCTTTTATGTTTTTCTGTCTTGCGTAATGTGCAGTAGCCTATATCATATATGTATCGGATAACGGCACAATCATGTGGGCTTTTTTGGTCTTGGGTTCATTAAATGCCGTTAATGTAGGGCTCATAAATGTATTTAATACATGGCTCATCGGGCTCAGGTAGAATCAGGTTTGAATTTTCATACTGATCAAAGCTCTAATCAAATCCAGACATATTTATATGTTTTATAATGCTTTTGAATGACACTTCCAGTTTTGGCGGGAAATTGGAACATTTGTTCTACTAAGCTATACGGAATTGTTTTAAGAAGGTCATGCCAAGGATCTTTTTTATATTTGATTTTGGATTTTAAGTATAAAAAAATATAACAATGATTTGATTAACATTTTTATTTGGCTTTACTGCTATTAGCCCACACAAACACATGTATTACATATTCACTACATGGAACAACAAAAATACCCCCCCCCCCCCCCCCCCCCAATAAGTTTGTTCTGAAGTTTTTTTTATACATGTATTTAACCCATTATTCTTTGCACTAAACAGTGTCCATATTGTATATACTTCCATTCATTTATTCAACTGGTACCTGGAGACCTTCAGATAAGTCTTGTGAGGCCTCTGGGCGTCCTAGAGCAAAACATGTACATGTTCGTGAGAGTCTCACCTTCACACAAGAGGGGTCATATTAGTGTGTAGCCCAAACTTTCCGACGCTACAGACAGAAGTTGGCAGATCGGCTGTACCGACTTCAGACTTGTCGTAGAGCAAAACGGAGAACAACAACATGTTCGTGAGAGTCTCATCTTTCCATAGAGGGGTCATAATAGTTTGTAGACCAAACCGTTCGGACGCTACAGACGATTTAGTAAGAAGACCGATTTACGGGACGTCTCATGGTCTGACAAACAACGCTCAAGCTCTGTCACCTTGCACCGCAGATGCGGTGGATTGAGACGCATCCAACGCAAAAAAAACAGATGTCTCTATCGTAAACTGACATATTTTGATGTGGATGTTTTTATTATGCTAATTAGATTCATGCAGACATTGACATGCCCTTCCCTTCACTTCCATCCCCTTGGCAACAGAAGACAGGTGTGATACAATGGTTGCCATGACATCAACCAGAAACAGGTGTGATAGAGTATTCAGCTCTCCTGTTCCATGTTTCGGGCTAGAATCAGGTCACTAAATTAAAACATTTCATTGTAAGCACTGGTGATCCAAACTTTAAAAAGTTAGGAGCCCAACATTAAATTTAGGAGAGCAGAAAATATGATTTTTATCTTATTGAGATACAGCCTTATTGAGCCTATATGAATTCTAGCTACTGTTGAAACACATGTTGTACCCTAGAAACTAATATGTAATACTGAAAATACATTAATTTATTATAAAAGCTAAAATGTTGATACAAATACCTGTCATTGAAATGACAAAGTAATTTGTGGAATATTAGGTATTTTCATAATGAGACGCATTACAAAGAAAGTTGTACACTGTCTCTTAAAAAAAAAAAAAAAAAAAATCAGGTTTGCGATGACGATGCAAGCGATCTGTCATAGAAGCCAAGTTCACATGCTAGCCGGAACTCTGAAATTTCCGACTTCCTGATTCGTTGAACGCGGCACGTGTATAACTACAACCAGTTAGCAAGTCGGACATTTTCAGGGTTTCCTAGTTCCGACTAGCACGTGAACGCAGCATCATTCATTGCTATGATCATTGATCTCCTGAAGAAGCTATCCCTTTTATTTTTATTTCTGTTCCCCCCAAATGTTTGGATATACTGGTGAAGTTACCAGGTTGTTAGCTAGCTAGCCAATGAGGTTACATGACTGAAAAAAAAGAAAAAAATAAATAAATGGTTAACGACCCACAACGTGGTTTATGAATGTAAAATGCCGTCCCGGTGATAGACGGGTTGGTTGTTTAGCAACAACGTGCACAACTATGGGGCAAAACAGACGGGGTTGGCTTAGATCGCTGACAACGTGTAAACTATACTTCGTCTCCAATGTTTATTTAAAACCTAAATAAATTTGCACAATGAGTACTTGTTGTCTCTCAAATACATCGTACAGTGGTTAGCTAGCTAGCTAGCTAGCTAATTTGAGCCATATTAGCGTTGACGTGAAACCAGTCAAAACACCTCAAAATAAGACACGGTATCAAGAACAACATGAAACTTGTTGAAACTAGTCACTTAAGATTCCCCACACGACAGTTTATGGTCATTGTTGCTAAGCAATCTGTCCATCCAGAATCACAACAACACGCAGACTTCTGCCCCATTGAGGCGTGCCCATAGTTTCCGTGACGTTGCCAGGCAACCCATCTATAGAAAGATAAAAAATGCTGCGTCGGTAATATGGGTCAGACCTTTTGATCTAGTTGGGCAAACCGTTTTTCGCTGTAGTAATGGTGCAACCATGACGTTATCGAAATGGCACTCACTTGTTTCTATAGGGCACTGGGAAACAACGGTACAGCGAAGCCTTATCGTTTACAACAATTATTAACAGAGATTATTATAATTTTTTCCTAGTCGACACAGTGTTCACAAAATAAAACCCCTGGTCGCACAGCAAAATATTTTCGTCGGATTGAAACGCACTTTAGAGTTCTGCTTCGAATATTCCTGGAATCAGGAGGGAAATAAACAGGAAATCCGGGAATCCTCCAACTGGGATTTCTGGAAAACCTGGGAATTTTGCAACCCTACTGTGAACACATCGAATCTCCATCCATAGCACCTGCAATAAGTCCACATCCAAGGATCATGACATGAGCAAAACAAGACAACACACCGACTGTACAGTGACCGACTGACTGATTACCATAGCGTCTAACACCACTACACTCTACTAAAAGAATAAAATAGTGAACAGGAAGCTAGAGATCCCTTAGTCGTGAGTCCCAAATGGCAGCCTATATCCCCCCTATATAGTGCACTACTTTTGACCAGAGCCCATATAGCGCACTATATAAGGGGGATATAGGGTGCAATTTGGGACACAAGCCTTACACTATATGCTTCACTACACTAACTAAAGTTAACCTAGCTAGTGTGTCCGGTTAGGGAACTGCTTACTGCGCCCCCTAACGCTAAGTAACGTCACTCTGTAATGTACACAACCAGAGATTTGGATAATTCACGTCCTGTCCCTGGGACTGTAGTCTAATGTCTCTGTACAACACATGAGCAGGTTTCACTATCCAATAATATGTTACATCTCCTTGAGTTGTTTTCTAAGAATACAATGACACAGAAACATGTTGTTGTTGTTGTTGTTGTCCTATACTCCGACAGTGAGCGATACCATTACTGTACATCAAAGTAAAGGTTGACGTGCTCTTTAGAGCCAGGTTAAGGGCCCACTGGACTCTAACCACCTCTATGGTTGTGTCCTGTATCTAACCACCTCTATGGTAGTGTCCTGTATCTAACCACCTCTATGGTAGTGTCCTGTATCTAACCACCTCTATGGTAGTCTCCTGTATCTAACCACCTCTATGGTAGTGTCCCGTATCTAACCACCTCTATGGTAGTGTCCTGTATCTATCCACCTCTATGGTAGTCTCCTGTATCTAACCACCTCTATGGTAGCGTCCTGTATCTAACCACCTCTATGGTAGTGTCCTGTATCTAACCACCTCTATGGTAGTGTCCTGTATCTGTGTAAGGGTTAAGGGGAAGTAACGCCTAGCGAACTAGAATGCTGCTGGTTGTTCATATTTCAATATTTCCAGTATGGCTGGGTGAGGATCAGTGTGAGACCACGGTTAGCCTGATATATTATGATTAGATTTGAAACCCCCATGTGTAAAAGCTCAAGCCCGTCCCTTGGCCTTGCAGTAGCTTACTATTCACACTCAATATGAGTTGACTTACTTTGAGTCTTTTACTGGGTTTGGGGCAGAAGTCATGTTTTTTTTTTATGTGTCTACGCTGTAAACTAATGAAGGACCGTACCATTTTGGTATTCTCTTATGAGAAAAGGGAACTCAAACTAAACTATGTTTTTAATTTAAATAAATATTGTTCTTCAGATATTTTGCTCATAAAGCATAACTCTTCTGTTCACAAAACATTACAATATTTAAAAGTTTAAAGGAGTCGCAAAACTAAGAACTTTTCTTGGCACTGAATCAGGAAGATTTGTGGTAATTTTCTTCATTTTTTTTCATATGGTTAAAAATAGCATTGTGGGATCTAATGGGGCGCAAACCCACCATGTGCTCTCTCACTGAACGACAGAGGGAAAGAGGAAGGTTCACAAGGAGATAGAGGAGAAGAAGAAGGAGTGAGATGTAAAGGAGTAAAGAGAGACAGAATACAGACGGTGTAAAGGAAGTAGATATATATGAGCTACAGAAAAGAATCTGAAGGGTTCATTTTTTTCATTTTTTTCAATTTCTTCCCTCATCTCGTCATTAGTTGACCCGGCCGGCGCTGTAGGTGACTTCTCTTCACACACTGCCAAGGTCAGAGGTCATACTGCCCAGGATAAAGTTCAACGGTCAGAGTCTGAGGGGGGTCAACCAATCAGGACTGCCTTGAGTCATTCATTTTAGAGAGCGGAGTGAGGCAAGGTTGCAAGGGTGACATGCTAGTAAGTAGGTACAGTACAATCTGGTAGGTAGGGATTCAGTCCAGAGCTAGTCCAGACCAGAGCTAGTCCAAACCAGACCAGTCCCCAAGTCACAGACTACAGTTCAGTATAGCTGAGCTCCTGCCTTGTCTCCAGCCAGGTTTGTGCGTTGTAAGAGTTTATTTATTTTTCAAACCCCGACCAATGAGTTGTGTTCAGTTGTTGCCCTCAGCGTCTTCTCCGTAAAGGTTGTTTGGAGGTCAAGGGTACATAATGGGGGGAGGGTCAAGTGATCTGCTGGTTACCTAGAGGAGGGGCTACTGCACTCAGAGGCGGGGCAACAGAACTGATGGGCGATGTCATCGTCTTCGTCCTCTCTGAGAGAGATACAGTCCATGGTAGCATGGGTAGAGAGAGAGAGACAGACAGGCAGACAGACAGACAGACAGACAGACAGACAGACAGACAGACAGGCAGGCAGGCAGGCAGACATGCAGACATGCAGACAGGCAGACAGGCAGGCAGGCAGGCAGGCAGGCAGGCAGGCAGGCAGGCAGACAGGCAGGCAGACAGACAGACAGACAGACAGACAGACAGACAGACAGACAGACAGACAGACAGACAGACAGACAGACAGACAGACAGACAGACAGACATGAACAAAGGGATGGAAGCACAGAAAAGTAGAGTGAGAGAAGGAAAGAAAGAAAGAAATAGAGATACAACTAGTGATAAAGGCCAGACACCTCTAGTGTTATAACAGTAGTTGACCAGTAGATGTCAGGCTTGCAGCATGGAGAACAGTCTACTACTAAAGCTACAACAGTGGCATCTACTGCAAACCTGATCTACTAGGTTATATTAAACGTTTTTCGATTAAATACCATGTTTCCTTGCCTTAAGATATAGTGATTCAATACCATGTCTCCTTGCCTTAAGATATAGTGATGCAATACCATGTTTCCTTGCCTTAAGATATAGTGATTCAATACCATGTCTCCTTGCCTTAAGATATAGTGATGCAATACCATGTCTCCTTGCCTTAAGATATAGTGATTAAATACCATGTCTCCTTGCCTTAAGATATAGTGATTAAATACCATGTATCCTTGCCTTAAGATATAGTGATTAAATACCATGTCTCCTTGCCTTAAGATATAGTTAATATTTTATGCAATCCTGTGATGTAATGTCATAGGTTTCCAAACGTCTTAATATTACTTTAAATTACGTCATAAGGGGGTTGGGAAGAACACAAAGAGAACAGGGAGGAGGGAGAGGGAAGGAGAGGACAGAGGAAGAAGAGGATGGTGATATGGAGAGGACAGAGGAAGAAGAGGACGGTGATATGGAGAGGACAGATGAAGAAGAGGACGGTGATATGGAGAGGACAGAGGAAGAAGAGGACGGTGATATGGAGAGGACAGAGGAAGAAGAGGACGGTGATATGGAGAGGACAGAGGAAGAAGAGGACGGTGAAAGGGAGAGGACAGAGGAAGAAGAGGATGGTGATATGGAGAGGACAGAGGAAGAAGAGGACGGTGATATGGAGAGGACAGAGGAAGAAGAGGACGGTGATATGGAGAGGACAGAGGAAGAAGAGGACGGTGATATGGAGAGGACAGAGGAAGAAGAGGATGGTGATATGGAGAGGACAGAGGAAGAAGAGGATGGTGATATGGAGAGGACAGGGGAAGAAGAGTGGAGTGGGGGTCGGAGGTCGGGGGGTTGGGGCCTACATGGTGAAGGAGACGGGGAAGGGATTCTCTTGGCCTTACATGGGGTTGCCTTCCAGCAGATAATCAGAACCACATTAATATGATAGAGCTCATCTTCTAAGACAGTGTTTCCCAAACCTCTCCTCGAGTACCCCCCCCCCAGCCATTCCACTTCTTTGATACGTATATACCAGAAGAGCACAGCTGATTCAAATGGTCACCTAATCATCAAGCCCTTCATTAGTTTTAATCAGCAGCGCTGGTTCTGGAATACATCAACTAACTGGGCTGGCTGGAGGTACTGGGGGAGAGGTTAGGGAACACTGTGCAGCTAAAAAAAAAAGTAGATCTGGAACGTAACCATGGTCTTAGTCACTGAGAGTGTATCTGAGTTTGGTGTGTGTGTGCCTACCCACTGGGCACAGACGTCAATTCAACGTCTATTCCATGTTGGTTCAACCAGTGTGTGCCCAGTGGGTCACGACTACATAGAAGCGTGCTCTCTCATATTTTTCAAAGTCTTCAAAGTTTTAGAATAGGTAATCAAACTATTCTTGCAGGTTTTAGATACAATTACATTTTTTGATTAACTTCCAATGAGACTAATATCCAGAAGGTATTATTGCATCGCAGAACATGTGACGCTGCTATGAAAAATAAACAAACGTATGTGTTTTGGTGTAAGAGAGAAGGCTGGTGAAGTCAAGTCAGGTGCTGGCTACAGACGCCACGATTCCAGATTCTAGATGCCGATAGAGTGTTATTAACTTTGTTAACGAGGTAAATAATGTGATTGGAACACCCATCATGCGGTCAGTAATTACATGTAGAGACTGGGGCTAATTACACACTCCTGAGTCAGGTTGTTAAAGGGATTCTCTGGTACATTTTAGCCAGTAGTTCTGAAAGTAGCTCTCACAAAGCTAAACTGGTCCCCGGCAATTGCACACTACGTCACATACTGTATGTGCAGATGTATTGCACCACATCCTTGCTCTCTCTCTCTCTCTCTCTGCTGTAGTTGCATCATCTGCATCTTGCTAGCTGTCACTCATATGGTGAGGGGCTGAAGCTCATTGGTTGAACTCGAATGGGGGGGTAAATGAACTCGAATGGGGGGGAAAATGAACTCGAATGGGGGGGAAATGAACTCGAATTGGGGGGGAAATGAACTCGAATGGGGGGGGAAATGAACTCGAAAGGGGGGGAAAATGAACTCGAATGGGGGGGGAAATGAACTCGAATGGGGGGGGGGGGGGGAAATGTGCAGCACAGCTTCCAGAAAAAAAATAGTTCCTTTCGAAACGAAGGATTTTGTGGCTAATTGAGGTAAGACAGTACACTACTGCTCATAGATTATCTATGTATGAACTACACATTGACACATCCAGCCCAACGCGGGAGGTTTAAAAAAATAAATACTTAGTAGTCACCAAAGTTACGGAGCATGTCTTTAATAACTAACAGGTGTCAGAGTACTGACAGAGACTGTATTTGAGAGGCGCTGGAGGATCCTATATGTTATCGGTGATAATTTTACAGACTGGTTTAGGTAACACTTTAACAGTCCATAATAAACCATTCATAAGACATTTATAAGGCATTTACTAACAATTTATTAATCATGACTCCCACATTTGTAAATGTTAGTAAGCTAGTTATTCATGTATTTTATATATTTCCTTAAAGGTGCAGTTAAAGCGTGATTTCCTGTTGTTCTGACAATGTTTCCACACTATGAGGTTGAAATAACACTCTGAAATTATGAAACTGATGATAAAGCCCTTTTTGTGTAAAAACTGCCTGGAATTTCAGCCTGTTCAGATGCGATGGAATTTTTTGTCCCACATCACGACGTCACAATGTGATCTGATTATCATAGACCAATGACTGACTGTTCATCTGGATAAGGGGTTGGGCTCTAGACCAACCTATCAGCCAATCCAAGTTGTGTATGTAAATATCGTCAAATCGTCAAAACGCCCACACCAATCAGACTGAGCATTTCAAGGGCCAAAGGAGGCTCAGGGAAATATCATTTTCATTAAATAAAATCACACAGTGATGTATTAGACATAAAGTGATGATTAAAACATGTAATTACAAAGACTGAATGGGGGCTTTAAACACCTTGTGTTGTGTGCTTGCAGGAATGTCCATCTTTTATGTGACAAATTACACTGGTCACTCAAAAAGTATTTGTGACGTATAGATAGCACTCGCTTTAGATTAGGGACTGCAAAAAATACTTTACTAATGATTAGAAAATGGTTTAGAAATGTGAGAGTAATGATTCATAAATGGTGAACACACAATCTATAAATGCCTTGTAAATGGTTTATTACAGACCCCTTAAAAATAAAGTGTTACCCTGGTTTGGACAAGGAGGATGAAGGGCTCCGATCCGGCTCTGGGAGTCATGGAGGTGTGTGAGAGAGAGAGCGAGAGAGAGAGAGAGAGGGGGGGAGAGAGAGAGAGAAGGAGAGAGAGAGAGAGAGAGAGAGAGAGGGGGTGGGTAGGTGGGTGGTGTGGGCTCTGAGAGACATGGGGGTGTGACAGAGAGAGAGGTTGGGTGGTGTGGGCTCTGAGAGACATGGGGGTGTGACAGAGAGAGAGGTTGGGTGGTGTGGGCTCTGAGAGACATGGGGGTGTGACAGAGAGAGAGGTTGGGTGGTGTGGGCTCTGAGAGACATGGGGGTGTGACAGAGAGAGAGGTTGGGTGGTGTGGGCTCTGAGAGACATGGGGGTGTGACAGAGAGAGAGGTTGGGTGGTGTGGGCTCTGAGAGACATGGGGGTGTGACAGAGAGAGAGGTTGGGTGGTGTGGGCTCTGAGAGACATGGGGGTGTGACAGAGAGAGAGGTTGGGTGGTGTGGGCTCTGAGAGACATGGGGGTGTGACAGAGAGAGAGGTTGGGTGGTGTGGGACGGGACGGGACAGGACAGGAGGAGGATGGGGAAGTGGAAGACTGTGAATCTAGTGAGGGATTTATACTACAGAGTGGTTTGCAGAAATCCTGGTTGGAGGATTTCCGTGATTCAGGAGGGAATCTTCCAACTGGGAATCCTCCAACCAGGATTTCTGAAAACCTGGGAACTTTGGGCAAGTTTCCCGAATTCGTGCAACCTTAGAGGGAGGATGGGGGAGTGGAGGAGAACAGTGGAGGATTGTGGGACTACTTTATAGTGGGTTTACTCAGGCCCTTACCTTGCCTGGTTGGAGTGCCTGGATGAGGGGAGGGCGCAAGGCGGCTTGGGCAGGAGCAGCCGGGCAGGGCAACAGTACTGGTGGAGGGTGGAGCTGGAGTGACTGTTAGCTGTCAGACTGCTGTGGAGGGAGGAGGTAGTGGTAGAACTAGGAACAGGAGGAGGAGGAGTAGTAGTAGTAGTGGTGACGGTGGTGGTGGGAGGATTGGAACGAGAAGAAGTAGCACAACAGGTGGAATAAGGTGGTGACCTGACAGAAAGAGAAAGAGAGAGAAAGAGAGAGAGAGAGAGAGAGAGAGAGAGAGAGAGAGAGAGAGAGAGAGAGAGAGAGAGAGAGAGAGAGAGAGAGAGAGAGAAGAGAGAGAGAGAGAGAGAGAGATGGAGAGAGAGAGAGAGAGAGAGAGAGAGAGAGAGAGAGAGAGAGGGGGGGGGGGGGAGAGAACGAGAGAAGGAAAGAGAGAGGGACAGAGAGACAGAGAGAGCGAGATAGAGAGAGAGGGACAGAGAGAGGGACAAAGAGAGAAAGGGACAGAGAGAGAGAGAGAGAGAGAGAGAGAGAGGGAGGGAGGAGAGAGAGAGAGAAAGCAATAGAGAGAGAGGGAGATAGCGAGAGAGGAGGAGAGAGAGAGAGAAAGAGAGAGAGAGAGAGAGAGAGAGAGTGAGAGAGAGAGAGAGAGAGAGAGTGAGAGGAAGAGAGAGAGAGAAAGAGAAAGAGAAAGAGAAAGAGAAAGGGAGAGAGGGAGAGGGAGAGGGAGATAGAGAAAGGGAGAGAGGGAGAGAGAGAGAGAGAGAGAGAGAGAGAGAGAGAGAGAGAGGAGAGAGAGAGAGAGAGAGAGAGAGAGAGAGAGAGAGAGAGAGAGAGAGAGAGAGAGAGAGAGAGAGAGAGAGAAGAGAAGAGAAGAGAAAGGGAGAGAGAGAGAGAGAGAAAGGGAGAGAGAGAGAGAGAGAGAGAGAGAGAGAGAGAGAGAGAGAGAGAGAGAGAGAGAGAGAGAGAGAGAGAGAGAGAGAGAGAGAGAGAGGAAGGAAGGAAGGACATAGAAATAGAGATAGAAGAGAGAAAAAATCAAGTCAAGAAAGAAACAGAAAAGAGCAGACAACATACAGAAAGGCCCACAGTAAGCAGCCAGCCATAGACTAGACTAGTAGTGTTAGAAGCCATAGGTAGCACAGGGTAGTATTAGCAGCAGTTAGCAGTTAGCATTACTGTACTGTACAGTACACACAGATAGACTATACAAACATTATTTGTCACATGCATCGAATACAACTGGTGTAGACTTTACTGTGAAATGCTTGCTTACGAGCCCTTCCCAACAGAAATAAAGCAACACAAGAGGAATAAAATAAAATACACAAGAAATGGAGCTACGTACAGGGAGTACCAGTACCAGATCAATGTGGAGCTATATACAGGGAGTACCAGTACCAGATCAATGTGGAGCTATATACAGGGAGTACCAGTACCAGATCAATGCGGAGCTATATACAGGGAGTACCAGTACCAGATCAATGTGGAGCTATATACAGGGAGTACCAGTACCAGATCAATGTGGAGCTATATACAGGGACTACCAGTACCAGATCAATGTAGAGCTGTATACAGGGAGTACCAGTACCAGATCAATGTGGAGCTATATACAGGGAGTACCAGTACCAGATCAATGTGGAGCTATATACAGGGAGTACCAGTACCAGATCAATGTATAAGGTATTTCCGTTTTTTATTTGGCCAACATTTCTAAAAACCAGTTTTTGTTCTGTCATTATGGGGTATTGTGTGTAGATTGATGAGGGGAAAAAAATATTTACAAAACAAAATGTGGAAAAAGTGAAGGGGTCTGAATACTGTCCGAATGCACTCTTATATGGTTTGTATATAAACTGAGTGTTCAAAACATTAAGGACACCTTCCTAATATTGAGTTGCACCCCCGCACCCCTTTTGCCCTCAGAACAGCCTCAATTCGTCGGGGCATGAACCCTACAAAGTGCAGAATGTGTTCCAAAGGGATGCTGGCCCTCGCTGACTACAATGCTTCCCACAGTTGTGTCAAATTGGCTGGATGTCTTTTGGGTGGTGGACCATTCTTGACACACACAGGAAACTGTTGAGCGTTAAAAGTCCAGCAGCGTTGCAGTTCTTGACAAAACACGGTGCGCCTAGCACTTACTATCATACCCCGTTAAAAAACACTTACATCTTTTGTCTTGCCCCATTCACCTTCTGAATGACACACATACACAATCCATGTCTCAATTGTCTCAAGCCTTAAAAATCCTTCTTTAACCCCATCTCCTCCCCTTCATCTACATTGATTGAAGTGGAATTAACAAGTGACATCAATAAGGGATCGTATCTTTCACCTGGATTCACCTGGTCAGTCTGTCATGGAAAGCACAGGTGTCCTTAATGTTTTGTACACTCAGTCTAGTGAGTGTGCATAGGGTCAGTGCAAGATAGATTCAGCGCAGATAGTTTGAGTACCATTAATTGACTATTTAGCAGTCTGGCTATTTAGAGAGCCGATGCTCCGGTACCGTTTGCTGGACGGTAGCAGAGTGAACAGTCTATGGCTTGGGTGGCTGGAGTCTTTAGCAATTTTCCCGGGACTTCCTCTGACACCACCTGATATAGAGGTCCTGGATGGCGGTGTTGGAGTTGTGTGTGGCCACGCAGCCGTGGGTTGAACAGGGAGTACAGAAGGGGACTAAGCACACACCCCTGAGGGGCCCCTGTGTTGAGAGTAAACGTGGCGGAGGTGTTGTTGCCTACCCTCACCACCCGGGGGGCGGACCGTCAGGGAGTCCAGGATCCAGTTGCAGAGGGAGGTGTTCAGTCCCATGGTCCCTAGCTTGGTGATGAGCTTGGAGAGGACTATGGTGTTCAACGCTGAGCTGTAGTCTATGTACAGCATTCTCACATAGTTATTTCCCCTCTTGTCCAGGTGGGAGAGAGCAGTGTGAAGTGCAATTGAGATTGCGTTATCGGTGGATCTGTTGGGGTGGTATGCGAATTGGAGTCGGTCCAGGGTGTCTGGGATGATGGTGTTGATGTGTGCCATGACCAGCCTTTCAGAACACTTCATGGGTACAGATGTGAGTGCTACAGGGGTGATAGTCATTTAGGCAGGTTACCTTGGAGTTCTGGGGAAAAAGGACCATGGAGGTCAGCTTGAAACATGTAGGTATTACAGACTGGGACAAGGAGAGATTGGAAATGTCTGTGAAGACACTTGCCAGCTGGTCTGCGCTTTAAGAACTTGCCTGTGGTATTCTGCCTTGTGATTTAAACGTTTTGCTAACATCGGCCATGGAGAGCGAGACACAGTCATCCAGAAAAACAGGGGCTTTCACGCGAGGCACAGAGTTATATTCCTCGAAGCGAGCATAAAAGGCATTTAGCTCGTTTGGGAGTTCTGCATCGCTGGGCAACTCATGGCTGGGTTTCCCTTTGTAATCTGTTATTGTCTGCAAGCCCTGACACATACAAAAACCCACTGATATTGCCAACTACTTTAATGATTTTTCCATTGGCAAGATTAGCAAATTTAGGCTGACACTACACATCCAAGTATATCTGACCAAATTATGAAAGACAAGCATTGTAATTATGAATTCCGTAATGTAAGTGTGGAAGAGGTGAAAAAATTATTGTTGTCGATCAACAATGACAAGCCACCGGGGTCTGACAACTTGGATGGAAAATGACTGAGGAGAATAGCGGACGATATTGCCACTCCTATTTGCCATATCTTCCATTTAAGCCTACTAGAAAGTGTGTGCCCTCAGGCCTGGAGGGAAGCAAAAGTTATTCCCCTACCTAGGGATAGTAAAGCCCCCTTTACTGGCTCAAATAGCCGACCAATCAGCCTGTTACCAACCCTTTGGAAACTTTTGGATACAATGCTATTTTACAGTAAACAAATTGAAACTTTCAGCACGCTTATAGGGTTTCAGAATGGGTGGCAAGGAATAAGTTAGTCCTAAATATTTCAAAAACTAAAAGCGTTGTATTTGGGACAAATCATTCACTAAACCCTAAACCTCACCTAAATATTGTAATGAATAATGTGGTAATTGAGCAAGTTGAGGTGACTAAACTGCTTGGAGTAACCCTGGATTGTAAACTGTCATGGTCAAAACATATTGATACAACAGTAGCTAAGATGGGGAGAAGTCTGTCCATAATAAAGCGCTGCTCTACCTTCTTAACAGCACTATCAACAAGGCAGGTCCTACAGGCCCTAGTTTTGTCGCACCTGGACTACTGTTCAGTCGTATGGTCAGGTGCCACAAAGAGGGACTTAGTAACATTGCAATTAGCTCAGAACAGGGCAGTACGGCTGGCCCTTGGATGTACACAGAGAGCTAACATTAATAATATGCATATCAATCTCTCCTGGCTCAAAGTGGAGGAGAGATTGACTTCATCACTACTTGTATTTGTGAGAGGTATTGACATGTTCAATGCACCGAGCTGTCTGTTTGAACTACTGGCACACAGCTTGGACACCCATGCATACCCCACAAGACATGCCACCAGAGGTCTCTTCACAGTCCCCAAGTCCAGAACAGACTATGGGAGGCGCACAGTACTACATAGAGCCATGACTACATGGAACTCTATTCCACATCAGGTAACTCATGTAAGCAGTCAAATTAGATTTAGAAAACAGATAAAGATACACATTGTGGAACAGCGGGGACTGTGAAGCAACACAAACACAGACACATGCATACATACAAACACACGATAACATACGCACTATACACACACGTACACATGGATGTTATGTTGTAGATATGTGGTAGTAGAGTAGAGGCCTGAGGGCACAAACCTAGTGTGTTGTGCAATCTGTTGTGAATGTATTGTAATGTTGTTGTTTTTTTAATGTAGAACTGCCTTAATTTTGCTGGACCCCAGGAAGAATAGCTGCTGCTACTCTGGGGATCCATAATAAATACAAATACAAATACATACGATGAGCGTGGGAGCAGGTGTAATTGGATCCACATTCCTCCTATATGGTCCTTTTGCATGTTTGAAGTCTCGTCGGCTGTCGTAGCAGGCGTCCATGTTCGTGTCCCGTTCCTTGATGAAGCCTGTGACTGTTGTGGTGTACTCCTCAATGCTATCGGATAAATCCCGTAACATATCTCAGTCTGTATTCGCAAAACAGTCTCGTAGCCTCGCATCTGATTCATCCAACCACTTCCATATTGTGTGCATCACCGGTACTTCCTGTTTGAGCATTTGTTTGTAAACAGGAAGCAGGAGAACGGAGTCATGGTCAGATTTGCCATAGGGAGGACGAGGGAGGGCATTGTATTCGTTTCTGTGGGTAAAATAAAAGTCTAAAGTTCTAAGGCCCCTAGTGGCGCAAGCGACGTGTTGTGAGGTAGGACGTTTTTAAATCTCCCCGCGTTAAAGTCTCCGACCGACCAGAAACGCTGCGTCTGGGTGAGCGGTTTCTGGTTTTGTTCATGGCTCCATTCAGTTTGTTGAGTGCCAGAGTGGTGTTGGCTTGAGGAGGGATGTAGACAGCCGTGATAATTACAGATGAGCAAAAGTTCGAGATTTCCTTCACACTTGTTATTTATGAAATAACATACTCCACCTCCTTTCGACTTCTCCAGAGTCTATAATGTCTATAGAATAGGTGATATACTGATATAATGTATATGGGATAGGTGATATACTGATATAATGTCTATAGGATAGGTGATATACTGATATAATGTCTATAGGATAGGTGATATACTGATATAATGTCTATAGGATAGGTGATATAATGATATAATGTCTATAGGATAGGTGATATACTGATATAATGTCTATAGGATAGGTGATATACTGATATAATGTCTATAGAATAGGTGATATACTGATATAATGTCTATAGAATAGGTGATATACTGATATAATGTCTATAGAATAGGTGATATACTGATATAATGTCTATAGAATAGGTGATATACTGATATAATGTCTATAGAATAGGTGATATACTGATATAATGTCTATAGAATAGGTGATATACTGATATAATGTCTATAGAATAGGTGATATACTGATATAATGTCTATAGAATAGGTGATATACTGATATAATGTCTATAGAATAGGTGATATACTGATATAATGTCTATAGGATAGGTGATATACTGATATAATGTCTATAGGATAGGACAGATAGGGGGATTTGGGACAGATAGGGGGATTTGGGACAGATAGGGGGATTTGGGACAGATAGAGGGATTTGGGACAGATAGGGGGATTTGGGACAGATAGAGGGATATTGGACAGATAGGGGGATTTGGGACAGATAGGGGGATTTGGGACAGATAGAGGGATATTGGACAGATAGGGAGATTTGGGACAGATAGAGGGATATTGGACAGATAGGGGGATTTGGGACAGATAGAGGGATATTGGACAGATAGGGGGATTTGGGACAGATAGGGGGATTTGGGACAGATAGAGGGATATTGGACAGATAGGGAGATTTGGGACAGATAGAGGGATATTGGACAGATAGGGGGATTTGGGACAGATAGGGGGATTTGGGACAGATAGGGGGATTTGGGACAGATAGGGGTATATAGCATTGATAATGGGATACTTACTTATAACTTATTTAGGGGCTTCATAGCAAAGGGGGTGAATACATATGCACGCACCACTTTATTTTTTAGAATTTTTTGAAACAAGTTATTTTTTTCATTTTACTTCACCAATTTGGACTATTTTGTGTATGTCCATTACATGAAATCCAAATAAAAATCTATTTAAATTACAGGTTGTAATGCAACAAAATAGGAAAAACGCCAAGGGGGCTGAATACTTTTGCAAGGCACTGTAAAGAGGATGGGTGAAGTGATGGTGAATAACCCAGTTACCAGTATTTCCCTGGGTTAGTTATGTCTAAGAAGGCTAAAAAAGAAGCACAGAATTCCTGATTGACCATACTGCCATGGCAACCATACTGCCGTGGCAACCATACTGCCATTGCAACCATACTGCCATGGCAACCATACTGCCATGGCAACCATACTACCACGGCTATATACTGAAAAACAAAGCTGTAAGAGATCCCTGGTGGTGCAGAGGATAGAAGACCCGGCTTGGGATCCAAACATTGCAAGTTCAAACCCCATGTGTCAACATATGAAGTGTAAAAAAAAAAATATGGTTATGGTTAAATGTCATATGAATAAAACTAAAATGTAATCTGTGCCTATATCACCTGTAATATGGTCCTCAAATGCAAAGCGCCATTAAATCTGGGGAGCTATTCCAATTTGCATGCCAAGAATGCTGTGGTAATAGTAGGTCAAACTTAAATGGAACATTTTCTAAATGTTCTGAGGACCTCCCGAGACAAGGTAAAATGTATATTATGTGAACATCAATGGAATATTATGTTAAACCTAAAACTAATATGCTATGAACGTCATAAAAACTGACTTATTTCATTCTTACAACATTAAGGGAATGTCCTGTGCAACCTAACTTAAACATTGTATGAATGTCATCACAACTGAAAATATTTTGTGTTTTGGGAACCTATCTCTTGTAATGTACCCACACCCTAATTACATGTTCTGGGAATCTTTAAAGAACTCAGAAAGACTGTTCTGTCAAAAATGTTGCAACATCAAAGGAATGTTTACTGCACCCTGATACAAGCATTATCTGAATGTCAGCACAACTGGACAGTTTTTGTGTTTTGGGAACATATCTCTTGTCATGTCCCCACAATGTTCTCACCAGACTGTTTCCACAACCTAATGAAACATTCTGGGAACCTTTAAAGAACAGATTAAACGTGTCCTGGGAAAGTTCTTGCAACATCTAGCGATATACAAACATTCTATAATCATCAGCACAACTGGACAGTTTTTGTGTTTTGGGAACATATATTTTGTGATGTTCCCACCAGACTGTTCCCAAAACCTAATAGAAACATTATTGGAACCTTTAAAGAACTGATTTCATGTGTTTTAGCAACATTCTTGCAACATCAGGCGAATGTTTTATACAAACATTCTGTAATCATCACCACGACTTTGACAGTTTTTGTGTTATGAGAACATATGCCACGACCTAACTGAATGTTCTGGGAACTTTCACTGAACCAATTTTGGTTTGCTGGGATGTATTCGCCATCGTTCCCTCTTCTAGTGTTCAGCAGACGAACATGCCATTTTCTCCCTCGTTTGTTTTCATTTCTTCTGCTGAGTAGTAAGAGCAGTTTAAGGTCTAGTAAGATATGTTTGCTTCTGCTTCTTTAGCTAGATCCATCCTTAAAAAGTAGCATAGAATACCAGACTAGCCAGACACGTAGCTAGCTAGCTAGTATTTGTAAACAAAAAGGCATGTAACACCGGATCCAGAAGTTCAAATGTCGTCACTGGCTACAGTCAAAGAATGCCTCAAACCATCTTGCTTGGTAAGCTACTCTGGCTCCCCAAGCACCCTAGCGGATATACACTACACGAGGCAGACTTCCTCTCCCGGGGTGGAACACAACGACGATGCTCCGGAAGACCTGACTCCGCCCATTAACACACACGCTCGTCGATCGATGGAGGGATGATGTCAGTAGAGGCCTTAAGAGTTAGAGCCAATGGGGGGGAGGAGGCCAGAGGTACCTATCTATCTCCTGGAAGAGTAACGACCAATTAGAAGAGAGAATACCAACGTCTAGGTGGGTACTGCAGTGTAGGCTATTCCGGAGCTCATCTCATTTACATACACAACGCTGCAGAGGAAGCTTCACCACTGTAGTAGGAAGAGGAGGAGGAGGTGGTGGGGGACACATTAGTCAGACTTTATATAACAATACTGCTTAGTAAAGCTGCAGTTTGTGAATACTTAGGCAAACCTGCCTCATTAGAAATATGTAGAATGCTGACGTGGTAGGGGCGCGTCACTTTAATGGCACCATGTTGACTTGAGATCACATAATAGTTTAATTATGGACTCATTTGAGGAGAATTACCCTATATATTAACATATATCTGCTGCTATAGAAATACATAACTGTTGCTATAGAAATATGTTAGAGAACTACATAACTGTTGATATAGAAATATGGTATAGAACTACATAACTGTTGCTATAGAAATACATAACTGTTGCTATAGAAATATATAACTGTTGCTATAGAACTACATAACTGTTGCTATAGAAATATGTTATAGAACTACATAACTGTTGCTATAGAAATACATAACTGTTGCTATAGAAATATGTTATAGAACTACATAACTGTTGCTATAGAAATACATAACTGTTGCTATAGAAATACATAACTGTTGCTATAGAAATATGTTATAGAACTACATAACTGTTGCTATAGAAATACATAACTGTTGCTATAGAAATATGTTCTCAGTTTAGGTAGTATTTTCAGTCATCCTTGTGTGTGTGTGTGTGTGTGTGTGTGTGTGTGTGTGTGTGTGTGTGTGTGTGTGTGTGTGTGTGTGTGTGTGTGTGTGTGTGTGTGTGTAAAGCACAGAGTCATGATGTGCTATTCGAAATGTCAAAGGCCTTATGTAAGGCGTGGGGGAGAGAGGCATGCAGATGAGCTGGGGATGTAAATGGACTGGGGAGTTTAGAGAAAGGCTCGGGTCACATTTACAGATCACAACACTAACTGGGCTTCAAATGAACAGCTCAACGATAACCTTAAAACAGGATATCCCTTCTCTTCATGGTTAAGTCAAGCAGAACTATCTACAGCTAAACCATGGGATCATGATGAAGTATAGAGAAGACGGAGGAAGCATTGTATTGATGCACCATCAGCGCTAACTAGAGCCTAGAACTGGTCACTATCGTCTCACTTGTGGAAACTATATGAAGGTATGTGAAATAGTGACCTCTGTTGCCCTTTCTATATATTACCTTAATTCCAATAAACCATTTAAGACTGGTATAAAAGTAATGCAAGTCATTACTAAAGCAGAAATGGTTTATAACAGCAACCCCTGGATAGACTACACAGAAAAGCTCTCAGCTAAACATAGTTGCCCAGAATGCATTAGAAACAAATGGGGGGCTAGCAGCTCTCAGCTAAACCTAGTTACCCAGAATGCATTAGAAACAAATGGGGGGCTAGCAGCTCTCAGCTAAACCTAGTTACCCAGAATGCATTAGAAACACCTGGGGGGCTAGCAGCCCTCAGCTAAACCTAGTTACCCAGAATGCATTAGAAACACCTGGGGGGCTAGCAGCCCTCAGCTAAAACACACATCCCTTCTCCCATGATGAACGATCATATCCTCTGTAGCTCAGTTGGTAGAACATGGTGCTTGCAATGCCAGGATAGTGGGTTTGATTCCCGGGACCACCCGTACGTAACATGTATGCACACATGACCTTAAGTTGCTTTGGATAAAAACATCTGCTAAATGGCATATATTATATTAGTCCTCATTTACATAATGTCTCCTCACCAGGGTTCCATTTAAATTCAGTCCATTCAGGATATTCACTGAAATACCAATTGTCTGGTTTAATACTGAAGATACCTTCTTAGCCAGGTCTCCCTTGTGAAAGAGGTATTTTGACCTCAATGAGACTTCCTAGTTTTAAATAACAGCAACAGGGATGCAACAGCACGACAAACAGGCAATTGAACAAGAACAAAGAACATACACAAAGTTGACACACCTTTGTATGGTAGGAGGAGAGATAGAGAGAGAGGGAGAGAGAGAGAGAGAGAGAGAGAGAGAGAGAGAGAGAGAGAGAGAGAGAGAGAGAGACAGTGAGAGATGGAGAGAGACAGAGAGAGAGACGGTGAGAGACGGTGAAAGACAGAGAGACAGAGAGACAGAGAGAGACAGAGAGAGAGAGAGAGAGAGAGAGAGAGAGAGAGAGAGAGAGAGAGAGAGAGAGAGAGAGAGAGAGATGGTGAGAGACAGTGAGAGACGGAGAGAGACGGAGAGAAAGGGAAAGAGAGGGAGAGAGAGAGAGAGAGACAGAGAGAGAGAGAGAGAGAAAGAGAGAAAGAGAGAGAGAAAGAGAGAGAGAAAGAGAGAGAGGAGAGAGAAAGAGAGAGAGAGAGAAAGAGAGAGAGCGGGAGACAGACACAGAGAGAGAAAGAGAGAGAGAGAGGGAGACACAGACACAGAGAGAGAGAGAGAGAAAGAGAGAGAGAGAGAGAGAGAGAGAGAGAGAGAGAGAGGGTGAGAGACGGAGACAGAGAGAGAGAGAGAGAGAGAGAGAGACGGTGAGAGACGGAGACAGAGAGACAGAGAGAGACAGAGAGAGAGAGAGAGAGAGAGAGAGAGAGAGAGAGAGAGAGGGTGAGAGACGGAGACAGAGAGAGAGAGAGAGAGAGAGACGGTGAGAGACGGAGACAGAGAGACAGAGAGAGACAGAGAGAGAGAGAGAGAGAGAGAGAGAGAGATAGAGAGAGACAGAGAGAGAGAGAGAGAGAGAGAGAGAGAGAGAGAGAGAGATAGAGAGAGATAGAGAGAGATAGAGAGAGAGAGAGAGAGAGAGAGAGAGATTCATTCGTTAGATCATCTGCAACAGTTCAGTCAGACACTGGGCACTGACAGTCAATCTCAAAAAGATATTCCAGAAAAGGTCCACTCATATAGAACACACACACCTACACATAATGGGACTAAACATGTGTTCCACAGGGAACTTCAACCTGGCTGTGAATTAACTGAAAGACAAAGTAAGGACGGCTTTCTAAGCCATTATAATATTTATTAAATTAGACATACCAATTAGGATCTGGCTGCAAATATTCTAATCAATAATAGAACCAATAGCACTGTATGGCAGTGGAGGGTGGGGTCCGATAACAAAGCAAGACCTGGACAAATGGGACCAACACCCAACTGAAACCCTGCATGCGGAATACTGTAAGAGCCTCCTCAGAGTACAGAGAAAACACTCCAAACAACACATGCAGAGCAGAACGATTAATATTTAAAAAAGGGCTAACACATTGTACAATAATTTAAAAACAAGTGACCTCCACTCCTAGCATTACAATGCCCTCAAATGCCAAGAGGTGACCATAGAGAAGAGTCCCCTCAGCCAGCTGGCCCTGAGGCTCAGTTCACTAACCACTACCAACCCAACAAAGCCTCAGGACAGCACTCAGAAAATCTGGCCCAACCAAATCATCACAAAACAAAAAGAGAAATATATCACCTATTGGAAAGACACCACAAAAAATTCAAAGTAAACTTCAATGCTATTTGTCTCTAAACAGACAGTACATGGTGACAGACTATCTGACCACCGTGACTAAAAACAGTGACTAGGTACAGACTCAGTGAGCACAGCTTGGCCATAGAAACCGTCCGTCACAGACAGATCTGGCTACCCAGAGAGGACAGGTTGTGCTTAGTCTGCCCTCAGGAGACAGGGCGAGACAGGGCTGCATTTTCTAGCTGTAAATATGTAGATTCCTGCCACACCCGTAGGGACAGCCAGTGGGACGACCAACCGGAACAATAACATTGCTACCTGTCTTTCTCACTATTTCAGTATTGTCCTCATTCATCTCTTACTATATTGTCCTTCTAGAGAGAGAGGGAAAAGAGAGAGGGAGAGCGAGAGAGAGAGAATGAGAGCGAGAGCGAGAAGGAGAGAGAGAAGGAGAGAGATAGAAGGAGAGAAAGAGAGAGGGAGAGAAAGAGAGAGGGAGAGAAAGAGAGAGAGAGAGAAGGAGAGTGAAGGAGAGAGAGAAAGAGAGAAAGAGAGAGAGCGAGAAGGAGAGCGAGAGCGAGAAGGAGAGTGAGAGAGAGAGAGGGAGAGAAAGAGAGGGGGAGAGAAAGAGAGAGAGAGAGAAGGAGAGAGAGAAAGAGAGAAAGAGAGAGAGCGAGAAGGAGAGTGAGGGAGAAGGAGAGAGAGGAGAGAGAAAGAGAGCGAGAGAGAAGGAGAGAGAAAGAAGGAGAGAGAGAAGGAGAGAGAGAAGGAGAGATAGAAAGAGAGCGAGAGATAGAGAGAGAGAAAAGGAGAGAGGGAGAGAAGGAGAGCGAGAGAGAGAGAGAGAGAGAGAGAGAGAGAGAGAGAGAGCGAGAGAGCGAGAGAGCGAGAGTGAGCGAGAGAGCGAGAGTGAGCGAGAGAGAGAGGGAGAGAAAGAGAGAGAGAGAGAAGGAGAGTGAAGGAGAGAGAGAAAGAGAGAAAGAGATAGAGCGAGAAGGAGAGCGAGAGCGAGAAGGAGAGAGAGAGAGAGAGAGAGAGAGAGAGGGAGAGAAAGAGAGAGGGAGAGAAAGACAGAGAGAGAAAAAGAGAAAAAGAGAGAGAGCGAGAGCGAGAGAGAGATTGAAAAAGAGACAGAGAAAGAGAGAGAGCGAGAGAGTAAAAGAGAGAGAGAAAGAGAGAGAGAGAGAAAGAGAGAAAGAAAGAAAGAGAGAGAGAGAAAGAGAGCAAGAGAGAGCGAAAGAGAAAGAGAGAGAAAGAGAAAGAGAGAGAGCGAGAAAGCGAGAGAGAGAGAGAGAGAGAGAGGGAGAGGGAGCGAGAAAGAATTTCTGCCCAAACTGTCAGAGACCTCTCAGGGAAGCTCATCTGCGTGCTCGTCGTCCTCACCAGGGTCTTGACCTGACTGCAGTTCGGAGTCGTAACTGACTTCAGTGGGCAAATGCTCATCTTCGATGGCCACTGGCATGCTGGAGAAGTGTGCTCTTCACGGATGAATCCCAGTTTCAAGATGGCAGAAAGTGTGTATGGCGTCGTGTGGGCGAGCGGTTTGCTGATGTCAACGTTGTGAACAGAGTGCCCCATGGTGGCGGTGGGGTTATGGTATGGGCAGGCATAAGCTACGGACAACGAACACAATTGCATTTTATCGATGGCAATTTGAATGCACAGAGATATCCGTGGCGAGATCCTGAGGCCCATTGTCGTGCCATTCATCCGCCTCCATCATGCCTCATGTTTCAGCATGATAATGCGTGGCCCCATGTCGCCAGGATCTGTACACAATTCCTGGAAGCTGAAAATGTCCCAGTTCTTCCATGGCCTGCATACTCACCAGACATGTCACCCATTGAGCATGTTTGGGATGCTCTGGATCGATGTGTACGACAGCGTGTTTAAATTTTTGCTTAGTACAAACTGTCTGAACCTTTACATCTCTGTGTTGAAGGAGTCAGGAGCAAGAGGGTAAATCACAGAATAACAGGCTTTAATCCGCAAAATACAGGTTTACGCAGAAATGCGTCAAACACACTCCAGGGCACAAAACAGGCACACTGGAAAATACAAGGCACACGGGATATTCTTTGATATTTTGGACGAGATGGGTCCCATTATGCCTGGCAAAAACCAAACACTGCATTCCACAGTAAGAACATCATACCAAAGGTCAAGCATGGTGGTGGTGGTGTGATGGTTTGGGGATGCTTTGCTGCCTCAGGACCTGGACGACTTGCATTAATAGAAGGAACCATGAACTCTGCTCTGTATCAGAGAATTCTACAGGAGAATGTCAGACCATCCGTCTGTGAGCTGAAGCTGAAGCGCAGCTGGGTCATGCAGCAAGACAATGATCCAAAACACACAATCAAGTCTACATGAAAATTGCTAAAAAGCAACAAATTGGAAGTTTTGGAATGGCCTAGTCAAAGTCCAGACCTAATCCCAATTGAGATGTTGTGGCAGGACTTGAAACGAGCAGTTCATGCTTGAAAACCCACACGTCACTGAGTTAAAGAAGTTCTGCATGGAAGAGTGGGCTAAAATTCCTCCACAGCAACGTGAGAGACTGATCAACAACTACAGGAAGCATTTGGTTGGAGTCATTGCAGCTAAAGGTGGCACAACCAGTTATTGAGTGTAAGGGGGCAATTACTTTTTCACACAGGGGAATTGGGTGTTGCATAACTTTGTTTATGAAATAAATGAAATAAATATGTAATTGTTGTGTTATTTGTTCACTTATGTCCCCTTTATCTAATATTAGGTTTTGGTTGAAGATCAGATAACACTCAGTATCACAAATATGCAAAAGTAGAGAAAATTAGAAAGGGGGCAAATACTTTTTCATAGCACTGTAAATCCAACTAAAGCAGATAATCCCCTTCATAGAGAGAACCTGCTGACTACAGATACAGTTGAAGTCAGAAGTTTACATATACCTTAGCCAAATACATTTAAACTCAGTTTTTCACAATTCCTAACATTTAATCCTAGTAAAAATTCACTGTCTTAGGTCAGTTAGGATCACCACTTTATTTTAAGAATGTGAAATGTCAGAATAATAGTAGAGAGAATGATTTATTTCAGCTTTTATTTCTTTCATCACATTCCCAGTGGGTCAGAAGCTTACATATACTAATTGGGTGTTTGGTAACATTGCCTTTAAATTGTTTAACTTGGGTCAAACGTTTCGGGTAGCCTTCCACAAGCTTCCCACAATAAGTTGGGTGAACGTTGGCCCATTCCTCCTGACAGAGCTGGTGTAACTGAGTCAGGTTTGTAGGCCTCCTTGCTCGCACACGCTTTTTCAGTTCTGCCCACACATTTTCTATAAGATTGAGGTCAGGGCACTCCAATACATTTACTTTGTTGTCCTTAAGCCATTTTGCCACAACTTTGGAAGTATGCTTGTCCATTTGGAAGACCCATTAGAGACCAAGCTTTAACTTCCTGACTGATGTCTTGAGATGTTGCTTCAATATATCCACATAATTTTCCTTCCTCATGATGCCATCTATTTTGTGAAGTGCACCAGTCCCTCCTGCAGCAAAGCACCCCCACAGCATGATGCTGCCACCCCCGTGCTTCACGGTTGGGATGGTGTTCTTCATCTTGCAAGCCACCGCCTTTTTCCTTCAAACATAACGATGGTCATTATGGCCAAACAGTTCTATTTTTGTTTCATCAGACCAGAGGACATTTCTCCAAAAAGTACGATCTTTGTCCCCATGTGCAGTTGCAAACCGTAGTCTGGCTTTTTTATGGCGGTTTTGGAGCAGTGGCTTCTTCCTTGCTGAGCGCCTTTCAGGTTATGTCGATATAGGACTCGTTTTACTGTGGATATAGATACTTTTGTGCCTGTTTCCTCCAGCATCTTTACAAGGTCCTTTGCTGTTGTTCTGGGATTGATTTGCACTTTTCGCAACAAAGAATGTTCATCTCTAGGAGACAGAACGCGTCTTCTTCCTGAGCGGTATGATGGCTGCGTGTTCCCATGGTGTTTATACTTGCGTACTATTGTTTGTAGAGATGAACGTGGTACCTTCAGGCGTTTGGAAATTGCTCCCAAGGATGAACCAGACTTGTGGAGGTCTACAATTATTTTTCTGAGGTCTTGGCTCATTTCTTTTGATTTTCCCATGAAGTCAAGCAAAGATGCACTGAGTTTGAAGGTAGACCTTGAAATACACCCACAGGTACACCTCCAATTGACTCAAATTATGTAAATTAGCCTATCAGAAGCTTCTAAAGCCATGACATCATTTTCTGGAGGCACAGTCAACTTAGTGTGTGTAAACTTCTGACCCACTGGAATTGTGATACAGTTAATTATAAATTAAATAATCTGTCTGTAAACAATTGTTTGAAAAATTACTTGTGTCATGCACAAAGTAGATGTCCTAACCGACTTGCCAAAACTATAGTTTGTTAACAATACATTTATGGAGTGGTTGAAAAAACGAGTTTTAATGACTCCAACCTAAGTGTATGTAAACTTCCAACTTCAACTGTATATAAAGACTCAGAGACGTTCCCAAGAGAGAGATGTTCCACCTACAGAGCCGTTCCCAAGGTAGAGATGTTCCATCTACAGAGATGTTCCCAAGAGAGAGATGTTCCATCTACAGAGATGTTCTCAAGGGAGAGATGTTCCATCTACAGAGATGTTCTCAAGGGAGAGATGTTCCATCTACAGAGATGTTCTCAAGGGAGAGATGTTCCATCTACAGAGACGTTCCCAAGGGAGAGATGTTCCATCTACAGAGATGTTCCCAAGAGAGAGATGTTCTTAAGGGAGAGACATTCCCAAGAGAGAGATGTTCCATCTACAGAGACATTCCCAAGAGAGAGATGTTCCATCTACAGAGCCGTTCCCAAGGGAGAGATGTTCCATCTACAGATATGTTCCCAAGAGAGAGATGTACTATCTACAGAGATGTTCCCAAGGGAGAGATGTTCCATCTACAGAGACATTCCCAAGAGAGAGATGTTCCATCTACAGAGATGTTCCCAAGAGAGAGATGTTCTATCTACAGAGATGTTCCCAAGGGAGAGATGTTCCATCTATAGAGATGTTCCCAAGAGAGAGATGTTTTCAAGGGAGAGATGTTCCATCTACAGAGATATTCTCAAGGGAGAAATGTTCCAAAGAGAGAGATGTTCCATCTACAGAGATGTTCTCAAGGAAGAGATGTTCCATCTACAGAGACGTTCCCAAGGGAGAGATGTTCCCAAGAGAGAGATGTTCCATCTACAGAGACGTTCCCAAGAGAGAGATGTTCCATCTACAGAGACATTCCCAAGGGAGAGATGTTCCAAAGAGAGAGATGTTCCATCTACAGAGACGTTCTCAAGAGAGAGATGTTCCAAAGAGAGAGATGTTCCATCTACAGAGACATTCCCAAGGGAGAGATGTTCCAAAGAGAGAGATGTTCCATCTACAGAGACGTTCCCAAGGGAGAGATGTTCCAAAGAGAGAGATGTTCCATCTACAGAGACGTTCCCAAGAGAGAGATGTTCCAAAGAGAGAGATGTTCCATCTACAGAGACATTCCCAAGGGAGAGATGTTCCAAAGAGAGAGATGTTCCATCTACAGAGACGTTCCCAAGGGAGAGATGTTCCAAAGAGAGAGATGTTCCATCTACAGAGACATTCCCAAGGGAGAGTTGTTCCAAAGAGAGAGATGTTCCACCTACAGAGATGTTCCCAAGAGATAGATGTTCCAAAGAGAGAGATGTTCCATCTACAGAGACGTTCCCAAGGGAGAGATGTTCCAAAGAGAGAGATGTTCCACCTACAGAGATGTTCCCAAGGGAGAGATGTTCCACCTACAGAGACGTTCCCAAGAGATAGATGTTCCAAAGAGAGAGATGTTCCATCTACAGAGACGTTCCCAAGGGAGAGATGTTCCAAAGAGAGAGATGTTCCATCTACAGAGACGTTCCCAATAGAGAGATGTTCCATCTACAGAGACGTTCCCAAGGGAGAGATGTTCCACCTACAGAGATGTTCCCAAGAGATAGATGTTCCAAAGAGAGAGATGTTCCATCTACAGAGACGTTCCCAATAGAGAGATGTTCCATCTACAGAGACATTCCCAAGGGAGAGATGTTCCAAAGAGAGAGATGTTCCATCTACAGAGACGTTCCCAATAGAGAGATGTTCCATCTACAAAGACATTCCCAAGGG
>CM062496.1:48924602-48932102 GCA_031479575.1 Coregonus ussuriensis
TGCGTGCCGAGTCATCGGAGCTCGTACCTGCGTGTCGAGTCATCGGAGCTCGTACCTGCGTGTCGAGTCATCAGAGCTCGTACCTGCGTGCCGAGTCATCGGAGCTCGTACCTGCGTGTCGAGTCATCGGAGCTCGTACCTGCGTGTCGAGTCATCGGAGCTCATACCTGCGTGCTGAGTCATCGGAGCTCGTACCTGCGTGCCGAGTCATCGGAGCTCATACCTGCGTGTCGAGTCATCAGAGTTCATTCTGCTGACATTGAACACTGCAGTACGGGCTCTCAGCATGGTACGGATTAGTGATGCGCGGGTTGACTCATAACCCGCAGTCCCCCCGGTTATATCAGCAGAAAGGGAGGGTTTAGGGTCATGAAATATTGTGTGGATGAAGAGCGGGTGGGTGGCAGGCGGGTTGAAAAAAGAGAAAACAGTAACTTAAAAGATCCATAAATGTATCATTCTTGTGCAATTTATATCTATATACTGCATTGAGTTTCTTCTTTCATTCTTTTTAGGCTATCTGGCATTAGTGCCTAAGCAAGCTGTAGGGCTTAACTGTACGCGTGCCAAATAGCCTACAAGCCAATCGCCAAATGCTTTTGGGAGCTGGCAGAAAAAGTTCATGTCGATCCCTGAGGCAAAAAATGACAATGTCGGGGTTTTTAATTCAATAAGAGAAATGCTGCGAAATGGAGAGTTGAAAGTAAAGAGAAGAGAGGGCCTGAACAGTCATGTTTGGGAAAGATTAGGTGAAGTGGTAAAAGAGGATGATGTCAGTGCCGGCTGTGTTATGTGTAATGACTGTGAGGCGCTATACAATGTCACGCCCTGGCTCTGGGACTCTGTTATGTTGAGCCAGGGTGTGTAGTTTCTATGTGTTTGTGTTCTAGGTTTTTTATCTAGCTCATGTGTTTCTATGTTGGCCGGGGTGGTTCTCAATCAGAGGCAACGAGTGTCAGCTGTTGCTTGTTGTCTCTGATTGGGAACCATACTTAGGCAGCCTGTTTTGCCACAGTGTTTTGTGGGATCTTGTTCCGTGTTGGTTTTGTGTTGTAAACCAAGGACTTCACGTATCGTTTTTGTTGTTTTGTTCGTGTGGGTGAATATAAATAAAAGTATGTTCGCATATCACGCTGCGCCTTGGTCCACTGTGTTTGACGATCGTGACATACAAGTTCGACAGTCACAAGATGGGGACTTCAAATAGGCCTATGGCAGGTCAAGGGAACTGTAGCCTACTGTTCAAATGGGTTAAATGGAAACTGAAATCTGGACACTGCCTTTAAGTATATAGCCTCTCACACAGCCTTTATATATTAACTCCTGCAGAAATAAGCTTCTTCTTTATTTTTTTTTACAGTAAAATTATACACTGAATGTAAATTTTGACTCGGGAACAGGAGTGGAGAAATATGATTTATTTCTTTCAGCGTCTTGAGAGAATTCTAATGTGCAGTCTGTAGTGGTGCTGTCTTTATCAGCGTCATAAAAGCTGATAGTATTTCAACCACATAAAATATGCATCCAAGCCGAACCGAAATCTTATCAGAAACACGTTGGGTCATTTTTCACAGCTTCTATTTCCTTACAACAGGTCAAACTGATGTCAATAGAAAATTTAGCACAGAAAATCCTTCCAGTTTTTTTTTTTTTAGTTATTGCATTTTCTCCCCGGTGCCTAAACGTCTTTGTGCCGCCAAAGAAGCAGAAATTACAGAGAAAACCTTACTGATGTCAGCTATGGGTGGTCCTCTGGTCCTCTGGTCCTCTGTAGCTCAGCTGGTAGAGCACGCCGCTTGTAACGCCAGGGTAGTGGGTTTGATCCCCGGGACCACCCATATGTAAAAATGTATGCACACATGACTGTAAGTCGCTTTGGATAAAAGCGTCTGCTAAATGGCTTATTATTATATTATTATTATAACTACATTGAATCATTAATTCTATGGATTTTTGACGTTATTCTGGTGAGCAAAGGTTTATTTAGTCTTCTAGGGCAAAATACAATTACGGAAGAGAAGCTACATGTATCTAATCAAAGACAGTTGACTAACAAATAGAGACCTTGGGACTATCAGGTTCTATCTACAAAAAGATGATTCTGAGATAATTGGCTTTAAAGTTCCGAACCCTCATTGGTTTGAATGGTGTCAGCAATTTTTTTTATCTTGAATTCTTTTGAACTTATCAACATGAATTTGGGTATTTAGAGTACTATATAGATAGAGACCATTGAACAGCCCCCCTAGTCATATACTATTCTATCACAGCTGAAACTTGATTAGACAAGTGCCTGTTGTGTGTAACGATTAAATTGATTTAACTTAATTAATTTAAGCCCAATTAATCCACTTTGTCTAGTCATCACATCTGGTAATAACTATTCTGGTTTCTGAACTGAAACCTACTAATGTCCCTGTTAAAGCTGAAACCTACTAATGACCCTGTTAAAGCTGAAACCTACTAATGACCCTGTTAAAGCTGAAACCTACTAATGACCCGGTTACAGCTGAAACCTACTAATGACCCTGTTAAAGCTGAAACCTACTAATGACCCGGTTAAAGCTGAAACCTACTAATGACCCTGTTAAAGCTGAAACCTACTAATGACCCTGTTAAAGCTGAAACCTACTAATGACCCTGTTAAAGCTGAAACCTACTAATGACCCTGTTAAAGCTGAAACCTACTAATGACCCGATTGCAGCTGAAACCTACTAATGACCCTGTTAAAGCTGAAACCTACTAATGACCCGGTTAAAGCTGAAACCTACTAGACCCTGTTAAAGCTGAAACCTACTAATGACCCGGTTGCAGCTGAAACCTACTAATGACCCGGTTAAAGCTGAAACCTACTAATGACCCTGTTAAAGCTGAAACCTGCTAATGACCCGGTTAAAGCTGAAACCTACTAATGACCCTGTTAAAGCTGAAACCTACTAATGACCCTGTTAAAGCTGAAACCGACTAATGACCCTGTTAAAGCTGAAACCTACTAATGACCCTGTTAAAGAAGATAACCTACTAATGACCCTGTTAAAGCTGAAACCTACTAATGACCCTGTTAAAGCTGAAACCTACTAATGACCCTGTTACATCTGAAACCTACTAATGACCCTGTTAAAGCTGAAACCTACTAATGACCCTGTTAAAGCTGAAACCTACTAATGACCCTGTTACAGCTGAAACCTACTAATGACCCTGTTAAAGCTGAAACCTACTAATGACCCTGTTAAAGCTGAAACCTACTAATGACCCGGTTGCAGCTGAAACCTACTAATGACCCTGTTAAAGCTGAAACCTACTAATGACCCTGTTGCAGCTGAAACCTACTAATGACCCTGTTAAAGCTGAAACCTACTAATGACCCTGTTGCAGCTGAAACCTACTAGACCCTGTTAAAGCTGAAACCTACTAATGACCCGGTTACAGCTGAAACCTACTAATGACCCTGTTACAGCTGAAACCTACTAATGACCCGGTTAAAGCTGAAACCTACTAATGACCATGTTAAAGCTGAAACCTACTAATGACCCTGTTAAAGCTGAAACCTACTAATGACCCGGTTAAAGCTGAAACCTACTAATGACCCTGTTAAAGCTGAAACCTACTAATGACCCTGTTAAAGCTGAATCCTACTAATGACCCGGTTAAAGCTGAAACCTACTAATGACCCTGTTAAAGCTGAAACCTACTAATGACCCTGTTACAGCTGAAACCTACTAATGACCCTGTTAAAGCTGAAACCTACTAATGACCCTGTTAAAGCTGAAACCGACTAATGACCCTGTTAAAGCTGAAACCTACTAATGACCCGGTTACAGCTGAAACCTACTAATGACCCTGTTAAAGCTGAAACCGACTAATGACCCTGTTAAAGCTGAAACCTACTAATGACCCGGTTAAAGCTGAAACCTACTAATGACCCTGTTAAAGCTGAAACCTACTAATGACCCTGTTAAAGCTGAAACCTACTAATGACCCTGTTACAGCTGAAACCTACTAATGACCCTGTTAAAGCTGAAACCTACTAATGACCCTGTTAAAGCTGAAACCTACTAATGACCCTGTTAAAGCTGAAACCTACTAATGACCCGGTTAAAGCTGAAACCTACTAATGACCCGGTTAAAGCTGAAACCTACTAATGACCCTGTTAAAGCTGAAACCTACTAATGACCCTGTTAAAGCTGAAACCTACTAATGACCCGGTTAAAGCTGAAACCTACTAATGACCCTGTTAAAGCTGAAACCTACTAATGACCCTGTTAAAGCTGAAACCTACTAATGACCCGGTTAAAGCTGAAACCTACTAATGACCCGGTTACAGCTGAAACCTACTAATGACCCTGTTACAGCTGAAACCTACTAATGACCCAGTTACAGCTGAAACCTACTAATGACCCTGTTACAGCTGAAACCTACTAATGACCCTGTTAAAGCTGAAACCTACTAATGACCCTGTTAAAGCTGAAACCTACTAATGACCCTGTTAAAGCTGAAACCTACTAATGACCCTGTTAAAGCTGAAACCTACTAATGACCCGGTTAAAGCTGAAACCTACTAATGACCCGGTTAAAGCTGAAACCTACTAATGACCCGGTTAAAGCTGAAACCTACTAATGACCCGGTTAAAGCTGAAACCTACTAATGACCCTGTTAAAGCTGAAACCTACTAATGACCCTGTTACAGCTGAAACCTACTAATGACCCTGTTACAGCTGAAACCTACTAATGACCCTGTTAAAGCTGAAACCTACTAATGACCCTGTTACAGCTGAAACCTACTAATGACCCTGTTACAGCTGAAACCTACTAATGACCCTGTTAAAGCTGAAACCTACTAATGACCCGGTTAAAGCTGAAACCTACTAATGACCCGGTTACAGCTGAAACCTACTAATGACCCTGTTAAAGCTGAAACCTACTAATGACCCGGTTACAGCTGAAACCTACTAATGACCCTGTTAAAGCTGAAACCTACTAATGACCCGGTTAAAGCTGAAACCAATGTTTAGACAAGTGTTACTCCTCTCTAACCAGGGATTGGCAACTCCAGTCCTCGGAGGCCGTGGGGGTGTCTCACTTTTTCCCCATCCCTTAGAAAACACAGCTGATTTAAACTAATTGCATTGTAAACTGAAGGTCATGATTAGTTGATTATTGGAGTCAGGTGTTTTAGCTTGGGGCAAAGGTGTGACATCACTCAGGCCCCCACCCCCGAGGACTGGAGTTACACATCCCTGCTCTAACCTCTGACCCCATGTCGTATGTGACCCCATGTCGTATGTGACTCCACGTCGTATGTGACTCCACGTCGTATGTGACTCCACGTCGTATGTGACTCCACGTCGTATGTGACCCCATGTCGTATGTGACTCCACGTCGTATGTGACTCCACGTCGTATGTGACTCCACGTCGTATGTGACTCCACGTCGTATGTGACTCCACGTCGTATGTGACCCCATGTCGTATGTGACTCCACGTCGTATGTGACTCCACGTCGTATGTGACTCCACGTTGTATGTGACTCCACGTCGTATGTGACCCCATGTCGTATGTGACTCCACGTCGTATGTGACCCCATGTCGTATGTGACTCCACGTCGTATGTGACTCCACGTCGTATGTGACTCCACGTCGTATGTGACTCCACGTCGTATGTGACCCCATGTCGTATGTGACTCCACGTCGTAATGTGACCCCATGTCGTAATGTGACCCCATGTCGTAATGTGACCCCATGTCGTAATGTGACTCCATGTCGTAATGTGACTCCATGTCGTATGTGATTAGACATCAACAGTTACCATGCTACGGATGTGTGAAACCAACCTGACTAGACATCATCAATGATTAGCTGTTCTCAATTGATTGACAAAGAGCGGTTAGTCATTTGATTGGACAGTGAAGAGGTGATGTACAGTTAAGAGTTATTTTCTAGGTATTTTTGAGTCCATGTCTGGACAGCGTCAAACTACACTGCAGTGCTCAACAAGCTTATTTGTGAATAGTGACGGGGGAAAAATCGATACAGTTAGAAATCGTGATATTATTTTGGACGATATTATATTGTTTTCTTGTTTGGTTTTAGTTTTTTGCTAAGTAGTGTTAGCTAGTGCTAGTCAGCTGTACCTGCGCCAAAACGCTGGTATTTTTCATCCTATAGCTTGTTCTCCATCTTCTTACAATGTGAGCCGACATGTTTTCAGCACTGTTATTTCCATGACTGATCAGAACTCACTTTTCCACGCTCTCTCTGGTCTCTCGGCAGCAGACACATACAGAGAAATACTGTATGTTTGGAACATCAAATCGCAATAAAATCGCAATACATATAGAATCGTGAGAATCATCAGAATCGCAATACATATCGTATTGGCACCTGAGTATCATGATAATATCGTAACATGAGATCCCTGGCAATTCTCAACCCTATTTACACAGGGATGACATCACTAGAAGCATACAACTCAGGAGAATGGACCTGATGTAGTCATTTCCCACTCAGTTTACATTTGAGTCATTTAGCAGACGCTCTTATCCAGAGCGACTTACAGTTAGTGACTGCATACATTATTTTATTTTTCATACTGGCCCCCCGTGGGAAATGAACCCACAACCCTGGCGTTGCAAACGCCATGCTCTACCAACTGAGCTACATCCCCTGCCGGCCATTCCCTCCCCTACCCTGGACGACGCTGGGCCAATTATGCGCCGCCCCCATGGCTCTCCAGGTCGCGGCCGGCTACGACAAAGACAGGATCTCTAGTGCAGTGCCTTAGACCACTGCGCCACTCGGGAGGTCGTGTATAGTCTTAATTCCTATAGATCAGCGGCGATCTTGTCATGAGCACGGTTACTAAATGTACGTGATTTCTAGATCATGTAACTAAGATTAAATTCACCATCACGATTCATGAACTGAACTGAGTGGAATCAGCCAGTTACACTGTTGGAATAGGGACATGCTGACATTGTTGTTAGGGGCAACGCTAGCGAATGAAGGAAGTAGTTAGTTGCCACAGTAACAGAGGCATTGGATGTTTAGCTGGCATGTGGTGGTTTTAAATAGATCTAGCATGCAGCTCTGCACACAACCACACACACACAGACACACACACTCACACACACACACACACACACTCACACATTTGCTCACAGTTAATTGAATGTTCTGTTTGCATTCACCATGCAATAACTCATAGCTGGCCCTTTACACACATGCTTGCACTTTCTCCCTCTGTCTATCTCACACACACACACACACACACACACACACACACACACACACACACACACACACACACACTCTAGTAGTTATTTGGGGCCAAAGGTTTTGCTAGCGACCAAGCCCACTCAGGGAGGTAATTTATCACTATTAATATCACTAGCTACCATCCTATTTTAAACACACACACACACACACACACACACACACACACACACACACACACACACACACACACACACACACACACACACACACAGAGAGAGAGAGAAG
>CM062496.1:48937102-48952102 GCA_031479575.1 Coregonus ussuriensis
CATGTAGGGCAGGGCGATATGGCCAAAATGACAGGTAGGCCTACATTTGCTTCAGCATAGCCTATGCTACACTAATATAAAGACAGAATGGACGTCTAATTTACCCATCTCCATCTGGCTTTTGGGGGGTCACCTTATTTTTTTATCGTTGCTTAAAAATCAGTGAACGCGCGAGCACTCTCTCGCAGTGTTTCTCCCTCTCCATCAATTCCATTCAAATTGCATCCAAAATATATCATCCTGTACTAGTTTGATATACAGCCCTATATATAGATGTCCTAGCCAACCTCTTTCAGGTAATATATTCAATGCACTATTAGCCTTACATTTAGCTAATTAATGATGGGTTATGCACAATAAGCTTCTAACTACCTACAGTGGGGAGAACAAGTATTTGATACACTGCCGATTTTGCAGGTTTTCCTACTTACAAAGCATGTAGAGGTCTGTAATTTTTATCATAGGTACACTACAACTGTGAGAGACGGAATCTAAAACAAAAATCCAGAAAATCACATTGTATGATTTTTAAGTAATGAATTTGCATTTTATTGCATGACATAAGTATTTGATCACCTACCAACCAGTAAGAATTCCGGCTCTCACAGACCTGTTAGTTTTTCTTTAAGAAGCCCTCCTGTTCTCCACTCATTACCTGTATTAACTGCACCTGTTTGAACTCGTTACCTGTATAAAAGACACCTGTCCACACACTCAATCAAACAGACTCCAACCTCTCCACAATGGCCAAGACCAGAGAGCTGTGTAAGGACATCAGGGAAAAAAATTGTAGACCTGCACAAGGCTGGGATGGGCTACAGGACAATAGGCAAGCAGCTTGGTGAGAAGGCAACAACTGTTGGCGCAATTATTAGAAAATGGAAGAAGTTCAAGATGACGGTCAATCACCCTCGGTCTGGGGCTCCATGCAAGATCTCACCTCGTGGGGCATCAATGATCATGAGGAAGGTGAGGGATCAGCCCAGAACTACATGGCAGGACCTGGTCACTAACCTGAAGAGAGCTGGGACCACAGTCTCAAAGAAAACCATTAGTAACACACTACGCCGTCATGGATTAAAATCCTGCAGCGCACGCAAGGTCCCCCTGCTCAAGCCAGCACATGTCCAGGCCCGTCTGAAGTTTGCAAATGACCATCTGGATGATCCAAAGGAGAAATGGGACGTAATGTGGTCTGACGAGACAAAAATAGAGCTTTTTGGTCTAAACTCCACTCGCCGTGTTTGGAGGAAGAAGAAGGATGAGTACAACCCCAAGAACACCATCCCAACCGTGAAGCATGGAGGTGGAAACATCATTCTTTGGGGATGCTTTTCTGCAAAGGGGACAGGACGACTGCACCGTATTGAGGGGAGGATGGATGGGGCCATGTATCGCGAGATCTTGGCCAACAACCTCCTTCCCTCAGTAAGAGCATTGAAGATGGGTCGTGGCTGGGTCTTCCAGCATGACAACGACCCGAAACACACAGCCAGGGCAACTAAGGAGTGGCTCCGTAAGAAGCATCTCAAGTGTCTCTGCTGTAAGAAGCATCTATCAGTGAGTCTCTGCTGGTGAGTCCATAGTGTTCTATACACTACCGTTCAAAAGTTTGGGGTCACTTAGAAATGTCATTGTTTTCGAAAGAAAAGCAATGTTTTTGTCCATTAAAATAACATCAAATTGATCAGAAATACAGTGTAGACATTGTTAATGTTGTAAATGGCTATTGTAGCTAGAAACGGCAGATTTTCTATGGAATATCTACATAGGCGTACAGAGGCCCATTATCAGCAACCATCAGTCCTGTGTTCCAATGGCACGTTGTGTTTGCTAATCTAAGTTTATCATTTTAAAAGACTTATTGATAATTAGCACACTTTTGCAATTATGTTAGCACAGCTGAAAACTGTTGTGCTGATTAAAGAAGCAATACAACTGGCCTTCTTGAGACTAGTTGAGTATCTGGAGCATCAGCAATTGTGGGTTCAATTACAGGCTCAGAATGGCCAGAAACAAATAACTTTCTTCTGAAACTCATCAGTCTATTCTTGTTCTGAGAAATGAAGGATATTCCATGCGAGAAATTGCCAAGAAACTTAAGATCTCGTACAACGCTGTGTACTACTCCCTTTACAGAACAGCGCAAACTGGCTCTAACCAGAATAGAAAGAGGAGTGGGAGAACCCGGTGCAAAACTGAGCAAGAGGACAAATACATTAGAGTGTCTAGTTTAAGAAACAGACGCTTCACAGGTCCTCAACTGGCAGCTTCATTAAATAGTTCCCGCAAAACACCAGTCTCAACGTCAACAGTGAAGAGGCGACTCTGGGATGCTGACCTTCTAGGCAGAGTTGCAAAGAAAAAGCCATATCTCAGACTGGCCAATAAAAAGAAAAGATGAAGATGGGCAAAAGAGCACAGACACTGGACAGAGGAAGATTGGGAAAAAAGTGTTATGGACAGACTAATCGAAATTTGAGGTGTTCGGATCACAAAGAGGAACATTTGTGAGACACAGACCAAATGAAAAGATGCTGGACGAGTGCTTGATACCATCTGTCAAACATGGTGGAGGCAATGTGATGGTATGGGGGTGCTTTGGTGGTGGGAAAGTGGGAGATTTGTACAGGGTAAAAGGGATCTTGAAGAAGGAAGGCTATCACTCAATTTTGCAATGCCATGCCATACCCTGTGGACAGCGCTTGATTGGAGCCAATTTCCTCCTACAACAGGACAATGACCCAAAGCAAAGCTCCAAACTATGCAAGAACTATTTAGGGAAGAAGCAGTCAGCTGGTATTTTGTCTATAATGGAGTGGCCAGCACAGTCACCGGATCTCAACCCTATTGAGCTGTTGTGGGAGCAGCTTGACCGTATGGTATGTAAGAAGTGCCCATCAAGCCAATCCAACTTGTGGGAGGTGCTTCAGGAAGCATGAGGTGAAATCTCTTCAGATTACCTCAACAAATTGACAACTAGAATGCCAAAGGTCTGCAAGGCTGTAATTGCTGCAAATGGAGGATTCTTTGACGAAAGCAACGTTTGAAGGACACAATTATTATTTCAATTAAAAATCATTATTTCTAACCTTGTCAATAACTACATTTCCTATGCATATTGCTATATTTCCTATTCAAACTAATTTAATGTATGTTTTCATGGAAAACAAGGACATTTCTAAGTGACCCCAAACTTTTGAACGGTAGTGTATATCCTCTGTCTCTTGCGCAATACGCAAGCATCTGTGCTCCGCTGGCCTCTCCTTAAAAAAACGCTCCTTAGCTCTTGGAGTCCCATGCAGGAAAAGCTAGAATAGCTTGCTGGAGATTATTTTTGTTGTTGTTGCATTTCTTATACCAATAGACTATTCGAAGAGGTACGAAAGATCTTGTTTGCTGAATGTTAAATACAGCAGCCAATTGAGATTATGAGTCGTTTGAAAGAAGAGCGAACGCGCGATGGCGGTAGGCTATAGCAGTAATTTATTCCGACCCATAACCAATCGACCTTCATGAAGAGAAGTGAAAAGCCATCTGCATTTAATTCTAGTCCTATAATATTCAAGGATTTCATTAGAATGATGAAGATAAGGACAACGAAACGTATTTAATTTAATTGTTGAACATGAGGAAGGTATGAAGCAACAATAGAGAGAGAAAGAGGAGGTAGGATAATAACAAATATTATGAAAGGTATTTATTTATTACCCACTACCAGTCAAAAGTTTGGACACACCTACTCATTCAAGGGTTTTTCTTTATTTTTGCAATTTTCTACATTGTATAATAATAGTGAAGACATCATCAAAATTATGAAATACCAAAAAAGTGTCAAACAAATCAAAATATATTTTAGATTTTAGATTCTTCAAATAGCCACAGCTTTGCACACTCTTGGCATTCTCTCAACCAGTTTCATGAGGTAGTCACCTGGAATGCATTTCAATTAACAGGTGTGCCTTGTTAAAAGTTAATTTGTGGAATTTCTTTCCTTTTTAATGCGTTTGAGCCAATCAGTTGTGTTGTGACAAGGTAGGGGTGATATACATAAGATAGCCCTATCTGGTAAAAGTCAATTTTATGACAAGAACAGCTCAAATAAGCAAAGAGAAACGACAGTCCATCATTACTTTAAGACATGAAGGTCAGTCAATACGGAACATTTCAAGAACTTTGAAAGTTTATTCAAGCGCAGTCGCAAAAACCATCAAGCACTATAATGAAACTGGCTCTCATGAGGATCGCCACAGGAAAGGAAGACCCAGAGTTACCTCTGCTGCAGAGGATAAGTTTATAAAAGTTACTTGCACCTCAGATTGCAGCCCAAATAAATGCTTCACAAAGTTGAAGTAACAGACACATCTTAACATCAACTGTTCAGAGGAGACTGCGTGAAATAGGGCTCCATGGTCTAGTTGCTGCAAAGAAACCACTACTAAAGGACACCAATAAGAAGAAAATATTTGCTTGGGCCAAGAAACATGAGCAATGGACATTAGACCAGTGGAAATCTGTCCTTTGGTCTGATGAGTACAAATTTGAGATTTTTGGTTCCAACCGCTGTGTCTTTGTGAGACACAGAGTAGGTGAACGGATGATCTCTGCATGTGTGGTTCCCACCGTGAAGCACAGAGGAGGAGGTGTGATGGTGTGGGGGTGCTTTGCTGGCGACACTGTCTGTGATTTATTTAGAATTCAAGGCACACTTAACCAGCATGGCTACCACAGCATTCTGCAGCGATACGACATCCCATCTGGTTTGTGCTTAGTGGGACTATAATTTGTTTTTCAACAGGACAATGACCCAAAACACACCTCCAGGCTGTGTAAGGGCTATTTGACCAAGAAGGAGAGTGATGGAGTGCTGCAGCAGATGACCTGGCCTCCACATTCACCCGACCTCAACTCAATTGAGATGGTTTGGGATGAGTTGGACCGCAGAGTGAAGGAAAAGCAGCCAACAAGTGCTCAGCATATGTGGGAACTCCTTCAAGACTGTTGGAAAAGCATTCCAGGTGAAGCTGGTTGAGAGAATGCCAAGAGTGTGCAAAGCTGTCATCAAGGCAATGGGTGGCTACTTTGAAGAATCTAATATCTAAAATATATTTTGATTTGTTTAACACTTTTTAGGTTACTACATGATTTCAAATCAAATCAAATCAAATTGTATTTGTCACATACACGTGTTTAGCAGATGTAATAGCGGGTGTAGTGAAATGCTTGTGCTTCTAGCTCCGACAGAGCAGTAATATCTAACAAGTAATATCTAACAATTTCATAACATATACCTAATACACACAAAACTATTAAGGAATGGAATTTAAGAAAATATACATATATGGACAAGCAATGACAATGACAGAGCGGCATGGACTAAGATACAGTAGAATATTATAGAATAGAATGCAGTATATACATTTGAGATGAGTAGTGCAAGATGTGTAAACATTATTAAAGTGACTGTAAACATTATTAAAGTGACTACTGTTCAATTTCTTAAAGTGGCCAGTGATTTCAATAGGCAGCAGCAGCCTCTAATGTGCTAGTGATGGCCATGAGATAGAAGCTGTTTTTCATTCTCTCGGTCCCAGCTTTGATGCACCTGTACTGACCTCGCTTTCTGGATGATAGCGGGGTGAACAGGTAGTGGCTTGGGTGGTTGATGTCCTTGATGATCTTTTTGGCCTTCCTATGACATCGGGTGCTGTATGTGTCTTGGAGGGCGGGTAGTTTGCCCCCGATAATGCGTTCGGCAGACCGCACAACCCTCTGGAGAGCCCTGCGGTTGCGGGTGGTGCAGTTGCCGTACCAGGTGGTAATACAGCCTTACAGGATGCTCTCAATTGTGCATCTGTAAAAGTTTGTGAGGGTTGTAGGTGCAAAGCCGAATACCTTCAGCCTCCTGAGGTTGAAGAGGCTCTGTTGCGCCTACTTCACCACACTGTCTGCGTGGGTGGACTTTTTCAGTTTGTCGGTGATGTGTACGCCAAGGAACTTGAAGCTTTCCACCTTCTCCACTGCGGTCCCGTCGATGTGGATAGGGGGGTGCACCCTCTGCTGTTTCCTGAAGTCCACGATCATCTCCTTTGTTTTGTTGACGTTGAGTGAGAGGTCATTTTCCTGGCCCCACACTCCCAGAGCCCTCACCTCCTCCCTGTAGGCGGTCTTGTCATTGTTGGTAATCAAGCCTACTACTGTTGTGTCGTCTGCAAAACTTGATGATTGAGTTGGAGGCGTGCTTGGCCACGGAAAAGGAGAGGCCACAGTTCTTGGTAGTGGGCCTCGTCAGTGGCACTGTGTTATCCTCAAAGCGGGTGAAGAAGGTGTTTAGCTTGTCTGGAAGCGAGACGTCAGTGTCGGCGACGTGGCTGGTTTTCCTTTTGTAGTCCGTGATTGTCTGTTGATCCTGCCACATACGTCTCGTGTCTGAGCTGTTGAATTGCGACTCCACTTTGTCTCTATACTGATGTTTTGGATTCCGATTGGTCAGACCAGCGTTGAATAGTCCTTAGCACGTGTATTTCCTGTTTGAGTTTCTGCCTATAGGAAGGGAGGAGCAAAATGGAGTCGTGGTCAGATTTGCCGAAAGGAGGGCGGGGAGGGCCTTATAACCATTCCGGAAGTTCGAATAGCAATGGTCGAGGATTTTGGCAGCGTGAGTACAACAATCGATATGTTGATAGAACTTCGGCAGCCTAGTCCTCAAATTTGCTTTGTTAAAATCCATGGCTACAATAAATGCATGTGGTTTCCAGTTTGCATAAAGTCCAGTGAAGTTCTTTGAGGGCCGTCGTGGTATCTGCTTGAGGGGGGATATACACGGCCGTGACTATAACCGAAGAAAATTCTCTTGGGAGATAATACGGTTGGCATTTGATTGTGAGATATTCTAGGTTGGGTGAACAAAAGGACTCGAGTTCCTGTATGTTACTACAATTACACCATGAGTCGTTAATCATGAAACACACACCTCCGCCCTTCTGCTTCCCAGAGAGATATTTATTCCTGTCTGCGCGATGAACTGAGAACCCCTCTGGCTGGACCGATTTCGACAGAATTGTCACGGTTTCGGCCGAGGCTGCCTCTCTTCCTTGTTCGGGCAGGCTTCGGCGTTCGTTGTCTCCGGAATACTAGCTGCCACCGTTGTGTGTTTCATGTTCGTTTGCTTTTGTCTGTTTGTTGTGACACCTGTTCTCGTTTAGTGTAATTAGTGTCCTATAAGTTTCTGGTTGTGTTTGTCTAGTGTTGTGTGTGATTGATTTATTTCTGTCGTGTGTTGTTGCTTGTATATTGCTTATTCGCTCGGTTGAGCTTCCCTCCACTGTGTTGGAGCGTTTACGCACATGTTTAGTGCGCCTTTTGTTTTGTCGCCTTCGTGCGTAGTTTCGCCTTTGGGCAAGTTTGTTCGATTTTCCTTGTTGAAAATTGCACTAAAGTCTTTTGGACTATACTTCGGTGTCCTGCGCTTGATTCCACCACTACACCCACCTACAGCATTCTTGACAGAATCACACACCTTCAAGAATGGAATCAGCAGGAGCCGCAGCAGCCCAGGCGACGCTGGAGGACAAGGTCCGGGAACAGAGTGACCAGATCCTGCAGATGGGGTCCGCACTGCAGGAGGTGATCACCACCATCCGAGGCTGGGGGACTCCTCCACCGCCATCCTCTCTGCCAGCACCATCGGCCAGTCAGCCCATTCCCGCTCCGGAACCCAGAGGAGTTCGACTCTCGCTCCCGAGGGCCTACGATGGGACCGCGGCCGGGTGTCAGGGATTCCTTCTCCAGGTGGAGCTGTACCTGGCCACCGTGCACCCGGCGCCCTTGGGACATGAGAGCGTGTCCGCCCTGATCTCCTGCCTTTCCGGGAAGGCGTTGGAATGGGCCAACGCGGAGTGGAGGAGGATCGACGCGGACACCATCACCTACGACGAGTTCTCCCGCCGCTTCAGGGCGGTGTTTGACCATCCCCCGGAGGGGAAAGCGGCAGGGGAGCGTCTGGTCTTCCTCCGGCAGAGGAAGAGGAGTGCCCAGGAGTTCGCCCTAGAATTCCGTACTCTAGCGGCGGATGCAGGGTGGAATGAGCGGGCTCTCAGCGATCACTACAGATGTAGTCTACGCGAGGACGTCCGTCGGGAGCTGGCCTGTAGGGACACCAGCCTCTCGTTCGACCAGTTGGTCGACATGTCCATCAGGCTGGATAACCTGCTAGCTACCCGCGGACGTTCCGAGGGGGGTCCGTCCATTTCACCCTCCAGCGCCTCCGAGCCGTGCCCCATGGAGCTCGGGGGCGCTGGCGCTAGAGAGAGGAGGGGTCAGCTTACGAGGGGGTCCATCTCCTGCACCAACTGTGGTCGGGGAGGACACACCGCGGCTAGGTGCTGGGGATGGCCTCCTAGGGGAGAGGACGACAGGTCCCGCACTGGGGATTCCTTCCAGGTGAGTAGGCGCCCCACTCACCCAGAGCTCTCTGTTGCACATTTCTGTATACCTGTGCGTTTTCCACAGGTAGCACCTCATTCCCAGCATAAGGCGCTGGTAGATTCAGGCGCGGCTGGGAATTTTGTTGAGAAGAAGTTTTGTTTAGCCTTAGGGATTCCCCTTCTCCCTGTTGATGTCCCTTTCCCCGTTCATGCCCTAGATAGCCGTCCGTTGGGTGCGGGCTTGATCAGGGAGGTCACTGCGCCACTTAGGATGTGTGCGCAGGGGGGTCATCAGGAGATGATTCAGCTATTTCTGATCGACTCGCCTGCGTATCCGGTGGTGCTGGGCATGCCCTGGTTGAGTACCCATAACCCATCTATTTCATGGCAGGAGAGGGCTCTGATGGAGTGGTCTGCCCAGTGTGTGGGTCGATGTTTGGGCGTTTCCGTAGGGGCTACCTCGGTGGAGAGTCCAAACCAGGTGCCCGCATTGCACGTTCCCCCTGAGTATGGGGATTTGGCTATTGCGTTTAGTAAGTCGAGGGCGACGCAGTTGCCGCCCCATAGGAAGGGAGATTGTGCGATAGACCTCCAGGCAGGAGCTGCGCTACCACGGAGCCATGTGTATCCTCTGTCTCAGGAGGAGAAGAAAGCTATGGAGACTTACATAGACGAATCTCTGAGACAAGGATACATACGGCCTTCCACTTCCCCTGCGTCCTCGAGTTTCTTTTTTGTGAAGAAAAAGGATGGTGGTTTACGCCCGTGCATCGATTACCGTGGTCTCAATCAGATCACGGTGAAGTACAGTTATCCACTCCTGCTGATTGCGACCATGACTGAGTCATTGCATGGGGCGCGTTTCTTCACTAAATTAGATCTCAGGAGCGCGTACAGCTTGGTGCGCATCAGGGGGGGCGATGAATGGAAGACAGCCTTTAGTACCACCTCGGGCCATTACGAGTATCTTGTCATGCCATACGGGTTGATGAACGCTCCGTCAGTTTTCCAATCATTCGTGGATGAGATCTTCAGGGACATGCAGGGGCAGGGGGTGGTTGTGTACATAGATGACATTCTCGTGTACTCGCCTACCCGTGTCGAGCATGTGGCCCTGGTGCGCAGAGTGTTGCGGAGGCTGGTGGAGCACGACCTGTATGTTAAGGCAGAGAAGTGTCTGTTTTTCCAGGAGTCGGTCTCCTTTTTGGGGTATCAGTTGTCTGCGTCAGGGGTGAAGATGGAGGTAGACCGGGTGTCAGCCGTGCGTAATTGGCAAACACCAACCACTGTGAAGGAGGTGCAGCAGTTTTTGGGGTTTGCGAATTACTACCGGAGGTTTATCCGGGGTTTTGGACAGGTGGCAGCTCCCATCACGTCTCTTTTGAAGGGGGGTCCGGTGCGTCTGCAGTGGTCTGCCGAGGCGGACAGGGCGTTTGGGAGGCTGAAGGACCTGTTTACCTCGGCCCCGGTGCTGGCGCATCCGGATCCCTCTTTGCCATTTCAGGTAGAGGTGGACGCGTCTGAGGCCGGTATAGGAGCCGTGCTTTCACAACGGTCAGGCGCGCCACCTAAACTCCGCCCCTGTGCTTTTTATTCCAAGAAGCTCAGTCCAGCGGAGCGAAACTATGACGTAGGGGACAGGGAGCTGTTAGCCGTGGTACAGGCCCTAAAGGTGTGGAGGCACTGGCTTGAGGGGGCTCAACACCCTTTCCTCATTTTGACGGACCACCGTAACCTGGAGTACATCCGGGCAGCGAGGAGGCTGAACCCTCGCCAGGCAAGATGGAATATGTTTTTGACCCGGTTTACATTTAAGATCACGTACATCCCTGGGTCACAGAACGGTAAGGCAGATGCACTGTCTCGGCGGTATGACACGGAGGAGAGGTCCGTGGAGCCCACTCCCATACTGCCGGAGTCGTGTCTGGTGGCACCGGTAGTGTGGGAGGTCGATGCTGAGCTCGAGCGGGCGTTACGCACCGACCCTAGTCCACCGCAATGCCCGGAGGGTCGGAAGTACGTTCCGCTCGAGGTTCGGGATCGATTGATCTATTGGGCTCACACGTCACCCTCCTCTGGACACCCTGGTATCGGCCGGACAGTGCACTGTCTTAGTGCCAAGTACTGGTGGCCCACGTTGGCAAGGGATGTGAGGGTTTATGTTTCCTCCTGCTCAGTGTGCGCCCAGTGTAAGGCGCCTAGACATCTGCCTAGGGGTAAGTTACTACCCCTGCCCGTTCCACAACGACCATGGTCTCACCTCTCGGTGGATTTCCTTACTGACCTTCCTCCTTCACAGGGGAATACCACTATACTGGTCGTTGTGGACCGGTTTTCTAAGGCCTGTCGTTTGCTCCCCATGCCAGGCCTTCCTACCGCCCTGCAAACTGCCGAAGCACTATTCACCCATGTGTTCCGGCACTACGGGGTACCCGAGGATATTGTGTCTGATCGAGGTCCCCAATTTACCTCCAGGGTCTGGAGAGCTTTTATGGAGCGGTTGGGGGTCTCGGTGAGCCTCACCTCGGGTTACCACCCGGAGAGTAATGGGCAGGTGGAACGCGTGAACCAGGATGTGGGTAGGTTTCTTAGAACATACTGCCAGGACCGGCCGGAGGAGTGGGCAAGGTACGTTCCCTGGGCCGAGATGGCCCAGAATTCCCTACGCCATTCCTCCACTAACCTAACCCCTTTCCAATGTGTGTTAGGTTACCAGCCGGTTCTGGCACCTTGGCAGCAGAGCCAGATCGAGGCTCCTGCGGTGGATGAGTGGGCGCGGCGCTCGGAGGAGACATGGAACGCTGCACACGTCCACCTGCAGCGGGCCCTCCGACGTCATAAGGCGAGCGCCGATCTCCACCGCAGTGAGGGACCGGTGTGCGCACCTGGTGATCGAGTCTGGCTCTCTACCAGAAACCTGCCCCTCCGCCTGCCCTGTCAGAAACTGGGTCGGCGGTTTGTAGGGCCATTTAAAGTCCTGAGAAGGTTGAACGAGGTGTGTTACAAATTACAACTACCTGTTGAATATAAAAGTATTAACCCCTCGTTCCATGTGTCCCTTTTCAGGCCGGTGGTAGCTGGCCCACTCCAAGAAAGTGAGATCAGGGAGACTCCTCCGCCCCCATTGGACATCGAGGGGGCACCGGCGTACTCCGTGAGGTCCATCTTGGATTCGAGACGTCGGATGGGGGGTCTCCAATATCTAGTGGAGTGGGAGGGGTACGGTCCGGAGGAACGGTGCTGGGTGCCGAGGAGAGACATTTTGGACCCGTCTCTCCTGACGGAATTCCATCGTGGGCACCCGACGCACCCTGCTCCTCCTGGTCGTCCCCGAGGCCGGAGTCGGCGCACGTCTGGAGCCGCGCGTCAAGGGGGGGGTACTGTCACGGTTTCGGCCGAGGCTGCCTCTCTTCCTTGTTCGGGCAGGCTTCGGCGTTCGTTGTCTCCGGAATACTAGCTGCCACCGTTGTGTGTTTCATGTTCGTTTGCTTTTGTCTGTTTGTTGTGACACCTGTTCTCGTTTAGTGTAATTAGTGTCCTATAAGTTTCTCGTTATGTTTGTCTAGTGTTGTGTGTGATTTATTTATTTCTGTCGTGTGTTGTTGCTTGTATATTGCTTATTCGCTCGGTTGAGCTTCACTCCACTGTGTTGGACCGTTTACGCACATGTTTAGTGCGCCTTTTGTTTGTGTCGCCTTCGTGCGTAGTTTCGCCTTCGGGCAAGTTTGTTCGATTTTCCTTGTTGGAAATTGCACTAAAGTCTTTTGGACTATACTTCGGTGTCCTGCGCTTGATTCCACCACTACACCCACCTACAGCATTCTTGACAAGAATATCCCAAGAGAGCCATGTTTCCGTGAAACAAAGTATGTTACAGGCCTTGATGTCTCTCTGGAAAGAAATCCTTGCCTGGAGTTCGTCCATCTTGTTAACCAAAGACTGAACATTAGCGAGTAGTATACTTGGAAGCGGTGGGTGGTGTGCTCGCCTCCTAAGTCAAAACAGCAGGCCGCTCCGAGTGCCTCTCCTCCGCCGGCGATGTTTTGGGTCAGCCGCTGGAATCAGTTCAGTTGCCCTGGGGAGAGCAAACAAAGGATCTGCTTCGGGAAAGTCGTATTCCTGGTCGTAATGCTGGTGAGTTACCGCCGCTCTGATATCCAATAGTTTTCCCCGGCTGTATGTAATGATACAAAACACTTTCTGAGCTAATAATGTAAAAAATAATACATAAAAAAACAAAATACTGTAAGGTTTCCTAAGAGCTAGTCGCGAGGCCGCCATCTTCATCAGCGCCAGAACACACAGTTTCATATGTGTTATTTCATAGTCTGAAAATAGTAAAAATAAAGAAAAACCCTTGAATGAGTAGGTGTGTCCAAACTTTTGACTGGTACTATATGTGTCAGCCTACTAATTATACAAATAGGCCCTATTATATTAAAACATTTAAATCAAATTCACTAGCCTATACTTGCCACATGTACTGCACCAGAATAGCATGTTCTCTTCTGCTTCATCATGATTTGAACGATGTGCGTAATTCCAGTCCATATAATACAGTATAATACAACACAGTACAGTAATACAGTTCACACTCTAAAAGATTAGTCTACTGGAGCTAGTTTCATTTACTTACCCAAGAGAGCATATAGCTAGCTACATCTATGGACTTTTATATAGCTAGCTACATCTATGGGCTTTTATATAGCTAGCTACATCTATGGGCTTTTATATAGCTAGCTACATCTATGGACTTTATATAGCTAGCTACATCTATTGGCTTTATATAGCTAGCTACATCTATGTGCAGTAGCCTATATCATAACTGTATTGGATAACGGCACAATCATTTGGGCTTTTTTGGGCTTGGGCTCATTAAATGTCTTTAATGTAGGGTTTATAAAATGTATTTAATGTATGGCTCATCAAGCTCAGGTAGCATCATGCTTGAATTTTCAATCAAAGCTCTAATCAAATCCAGACATAGGCCTATTTATATGCTTTATAATGCTTTTGAATGACACTTCCGGTTTTGGCAGGAAATACCAGGTTACCCGGGAGAAAAGTGATTTATTCTCAGGTTGGAACATTTGTAAAATACCGGGAAAATATTCAACCCTAGCGCCGACTCTAAAATAATTTAGACGAATACACTGAAACGGTGACAGAGTTTATCAGGAAGTGTATAGGTGATGTTGTGCCCACTGTGACTATTAAAACCTACCCTAACCAGAGACCGTGGATAGACGGCAGCATTCACGCAAATCTGAAAGCGCGAACCACCGCATGTTAACCCCCGCAAGGCTGCCGGCCCAGATGGCATCCCTAGCCGCGTCCTCAGAGCATGCGCAGACCAGCTGGCTGGTGTGTTCATGGACATATTCAATTTCTCCCTTTCCCAGTCTGCTGTTCCCATATGCTTCAAGATGGCCACCATTGTTCCTGTACCCAAGAAAGCAATGGTAACTGAACTAAATGACTATCGCCCTGTAGCACTCACCTCTGTCATCATGAAGTGCTTTGAGAGACTAGTCAAGGATCATATCACCTCTACCTTACCTGTCACCCTAGACCCACTTCAATTTGCTTACCGCCCCAATAGATCCACAGACAATGCAATCACCATCACACTGCACACTGCCCTATCCCATCTGGACAAGAGGAATACCTATGTAAGAATGCTGTTCATTGACTACAGCTCAGCCTTCAACACCATAGTACCCTCCAAGCTCATCATTAAGCTCGGGGCCCTGGGTCTGAACCCCGCCCTGTGCAACTGGGTCCTGGACTTCCTGATGGGCCGCCCCCAGGTGGTGAAGGTAGGAAACAACATCTCCACTTCGCTGATCCTCAACACTGGGGCCCCACAAGGGTGCATGCTCAGCCCCCTCCTGTACTCCCTGTTCACCCATGACTGCGTGGCCAAGCACGCCTCCAACTCAATCATCAAGTTTGCAGACGACACAACAGTAGTAGGCTTGATTACCAACAATGACGAGACTGCCTACAGGGAGGAGGTGAGGGCTCTGGGAGTGTAGTGCCAGGAAAATGACATCTCACTCAACATCAACAAAACAAAGGAGATGATCGTGGACTTCAGGAAACAGCAGAGGGTGCACCCCCCCTATCCACATCAATGGGACCGCAGTGGAGAAGGTGGAAAGCTTCAAGTTCCTTGGCGTACACATCACCGACAAACTGAAATGGTCCACCCACGCAGACAGTGTAGTGAAGAAGGCGCAACCGAGCCTCTTCAACCTCAGGAGGCTGAAGAAATTTGGCTTATCACCTAAAACCCTCACAAACTTTTACAGATGCACAATTGAGAGCATCCTGTCGGGTTGTATCACCGCCTGGTACGGCAACTGCACCGCCCACAACCGCAGGGCTCTCCAGAGGTTGGTGCGGTCTGCCGAACGCATTACCGGGGGCAAACTACCTGCCCTCCAAGACACATACAGCACCCGATGTCACAGGAAGGCCAAAAAGATCATCAAGGACATCAACCACCTGAGCCACAGCCTGTTCACCCCGCTTACCATACAGAAAGCGAGGTCAGTACAGGTGCATCAAA
>CM062496.1:48957102-48969602 GCA_031479575.1 Coregonus ussuriensis
TGGATAGTGTCCAATGTTGTGTATAAACCCTGTATTGCTGATGCTATGTATTGGCCATTGAGAGGCTTTGAAGCCACTGGTCGGTCATATTGGCACTCCCCAGTAGGAGCAGTCCTCCATAGGAATGAATACAATGCTACAGTATTTCAATTAAATGTTTCAAGGACAAAGTTACATGTATTTAAGTAGCATTGGTTTTGTTGTAGTGGGTACGGTAACAATACTGTAAAAAAAAAAAATAGACTTTAAGGAAAATGTTATGTTTTAAACAAAATTATTTATATGTTTAGCTAACATAATATATGCATTAATATGTCTGTAATAGAATAAATGTGTCAAAACGAAGGTCGATATTAATAAATGCATTTCTATAGCTTCCAAAATCTTTTACAACTAAGTAGTACCAAGATGGCTGCGCGGTGGCTTCAATACAGCGCCCCCTGTCGGTCATCCAGGGTTTATATACATAGTTGATACAGTCTCTCTCGTTTCTTCTCTCTCTCTCTCTCTCTCTCTCTCTCTCTCTCTCTCTCTCTCTCTCTCTCTCTCTCTCTCTCTCTCTCTCTCTCTCTCTCTCTCTCTCTCTCTCTCTCTCTCTCTCTCTCTCTCTCACACACACTCTCTCTCTCTCTAGCTCTCTCTCTCTCACACTCTCTCCTTCTCTCTCGCTCAATGCTCAAGATACATGTGTGGTGCATTGACACTGCAGAGCAGTCTCTTCTCCATCACACATACAAACAAACACACACACAGTAACACACACAGACATACACGGCACTGTAGCTGACAGTATTCTTTTATTTATCCATTAGGTTTTATGACATTTAAAAACAATCATCGATATACAGTATTACGTCACTACTAATATTTCTATTCATTATCTCTTTTGCAAACTATAACATGCTAGGCCTATGGTGAATGCTAACATGCTAGGCCTATTGTGAGTGCTAACATGCTAGGCCTATTGTGAGTGCTAACATGCTAGGCCTATGGTGAATGCTAACATGCTAGGCCTATGGTGAATGTTAAAATGCTAGGCCAATGGTGAATGCTAACATGCTAGGCCTATTGTGAATGCTAACCAACTAGGCCTATGGTGAATGTTCTTCTCTCTCTCTCCCTATATGCTTCATGCATGTTTGGTTTGCTGTATCTCTATCTATCTCTCTCTCCTCCGCACCCCTCTATCTCTGTCTCACTCTCCATCTCCCTGGGTGCCTCCTACGTGTGTCCTCAGCCCACTCCTCTCTCTCCATATCTCTCTTTCACTTTCTCTCCAACCTCTCTCTCTCTCCCTGCACCCTCCATCCCTCCACCCTCTCTCCCTTCCTCTCATACATGCAGCAGGTGTATCTGATATAAATGGATGGAGCGATGAGGTGGCGAGAGAGAGAGGGGGGGGGGGGGGGTGCTGTGGGAAAGAACAGAGTTAAAGTTTACAGTTTTTTTCAATCACTTTGGCAAATTTTTCAGATGTAATTTGCTCACAGCTCTTTTTGTGCAACTGTGAGCGGCAGTTTTATTCCAGTTTATTTAATCTGTTGTGCAGTTGTGTGTATTCATGGATGCCAAGGGAAGCCAGGCTTCCCCAAAAAATTGACCAAGAAAAAAATACAAAAAACATTAATCTTTCGTCTCTCTGTTTCATAATTTTCCTTCAATTCGCAAGAGGCTGAATGTATCTCACCGGAGAAAGCATCAGAGCGAGTGAAACAGCACCCCTCTGTCTCTTTACGTGTAGGCCATCTATCTGATTCTGTCTGGTCCAAACGAATATGACAATGTTGCCGCCCATAGCATTGAAGGCAAGGGAAGCCAACGAGCATCTGGCCTCCCTTGACAAAAAAAGTATAAAAAATTAGCCAATCAGCGATGAGCTAAACTGAGCTCAACTGTGAATGGTACCGGCGTACCAAAACAAATGTCAAGGGAAGCCAGCTTGGATTTTGGCGTCCTATCAAATCCCATTGAGAGCATACAGTGGGGGAAAAAAGTATTTAGTCAGCCACCAATTGTGCAAGTTCTCCCACTTAAAAAGATGAGAGAGGCCTGTAATTTTCATCATAGGTACACGTCAACTATGACAGACAAAATGAGAAAACAAAATCCAGAAAATCACATTGTAGGATTTTTTATGAATTTATTTACAAATTATGGTGGAAAATAAGTATTTGGTCAATAACAAAAGTTTCTCAATACTTTGTTATATACCCTTTGTTGGCAATGACACAGGTCAAATGTTTTCTGTAAGTCTTCACAAGGTTTTCATACACTGTTGCTGGTATTTTGGCCCATTCCTCCATGCAGATCTCCTCTAGAGCAATGATGTTTTGGGGCTGTCGCTGGGCAACACGGACTTTCAACTCCCTCCAAAGATTTTCTATGGGGTTGAGATCTGGAGACTGGCTAGGCCACTCCAGGACCTTGAAATGCTTCTTACGAAGCCACTCCTTCGTTGCCCGGGCGGTGTGTTTGGGATCACTGTCATGCTGAAAGACCCAGCCACGTTTCATATTCAATGCCCTTGCTGATGGAAGGAGGTTTTCACTCAAAATCTCACGATACATGGCCCCATTCATTCTTTCCTTTACACGGATCAGTCGTCCTGGTCCAATTGCAGAAAAACAGCCCCAAAGCATGATGTTTCCACCCCCATGCTTCACAGTAGGTATGGTGTTCTTTGGATGCAACTCAGCATTCTTTGTCCTCAAAACACGATGAGTTGAGTTTTTACCAAAAAGTTATATTTTGGTTTCATCTGACCATATGACATTCTCTCAATCCTCTTCTGGATCATCCAAATGCACTCCAGCAAACTTCAGACGGGCCTGGACATGTACTGGCTTAAGCAGGGGGACACGTCTGGCACTGCAGGATTTGAGTCCCTGGCGGCGTAGTGTGTTACTGATGGTAGGCTTTGTTACTTTGGTCCCAGCTCTCTGCAGGTCATTCACTAGGTCCCCCCGTGTGGTTCTGGGATTTTTGCTCACCGTTCTTGTGATCATTTTGACCCCACGGGTGAGATCTTGCGTGGAGCCCCAGATCGAGGGAGATTATCAGTGGTCTTGTATGTCTTCCATTTCCTAATAATTGCTCCCACAGTTGATTTCTTCAAACCAAGCTGCTTACCAATTGCAGATTCAGTCTTCCCAGCCTGGTGCAGGTCTACAATTTTGTTTCTGGTGTCCTTTGACAGCTCTTTGTTCTTGGCCATAGTGGAGTTTGGAGTGTGACTGTTTGAGGTTGTGGACAGGTGTCTTTTATACTGATAACAAGTTCAAACAGGTGCCATTAATGAAAATTACAGGCCTCTCTCATCTTTTTAAGTGGGAGAACTTGCACAATTGGTGGCTGACTAAATACTTTTTTCCCCCACTGTACATCATTGACAGAAACACTTGAATTGTTGCATCTCGTTGTGTTGTTGTCCTCCGGTGGCTATCTAGCTAAAATGGTCCCTTTCCTAAATTAGCCATGGATGGAGATAGGGATTTGGACTTGTGGTTTTACTTAATTCTCCGTCATGGCCAACACAAGCCTACCAGACGAGCTAAATCACTTCTATGCTCGCTTCGAGGCAAGCAACACTAAAGCATGCATGACAGCATCAGCAGTTCCGGATGACTATGTGATCAAGCTCTCTGTAGTAAGACTTTTAAGCAGATCAACATTCACAAGGCCGCAGGGCCAGACAGATTACCAGGACACGTACTCCGAGCATGCGCTGACCAACTGGCAAGTGTCTTCACTGACATTTTCAACATGTCCCTGACTGAGTCTGTAATACCAACATGTTTCAAGCAGACCACCATAGTCCCTGTGCCCAAGAACACTAAGATAACCTGCCTAAATTACTACCGAACCGTAGCACTCACGTCTGTAACCATGAAGTGCTTTGAAAGGCTGGTCATGGCTCACATCAACACCATTATCCCAGAAACCCTAGACCCACTCCAATTTGCATACTGCCCCAACAGATCCACAGATGATGCAATCTCTATTGCACTCCACACTGCCCTTTCCCACCTGGACAAGAGGAACACCTACAGTGGGGAAAGAAAGTATTTAGTCAGCCACCAATGGTGCAAGTTCTCCCACTTAAAACGATGAGAGAGGACTGTAATTTTCATCATAGGTACACGTCAACTATGACAGACAAATTGAGAAAAGAAAATCCAGAAAATCACATTGTAGGATTTTTAATGAATTTATTTGCAAATTATGGTGGAAAATAAGTATTTGGTCACCTACAAACAAGCAAGATTTCTGGCTCTCACAGACGTGTAACTTCTTCTTTAAGAGGCTCCTCTGTCCTCCACTCTTTACCTGTATTAATGGCACCTGTTTGAACTTGTTATCAGTATAAAAGACACCTGTCCACAACCTCAAACAGTCACACTCCAAATTCCACTATGGACAAGACCAAAGAGCTGTCAAAGGACACCAGAAACAAAATTGTAGACCTGCACCAGGCTGGGAAGACTGAATCTGCAATAGGTAAGCAGCTTGGTTTGAAGAAATCAACTGTCGGAGCAATTATTAGGAAATGGAAGACATACAAGACCACTGATAATCTCGCTCGATCTGGGTCTCCAGGCAAGATCTCACCCTGTGGGGTCAAAATGATCACAAGAACGGTGAGCAAAAATCCCAGAACCACACCTAGTGAATGACCTGCAGAGAGCTGGGACCAAAGTAACAAAGCCTACCATCAGTAACACACTATGCCGCCAGGGACTAAAATCCTCCAGTGCCAAACGTGTCCCCCTGCTTAAGCCAGTACATGTCCAGGCCCGTCTGAAGATTGATAGAGTGCATTTGGATGATCCAGAAGAGGATTGGGAGAATGTCAGATGAAACCAAAATATAACTTTTTGGTAAAAACTCAACTCGTCGTGTTTGGAGGACAAAGAATGCTGAGTTGCATCCAAAGAACACCATACCTACTGTGAAGCATGGGGGTGGAAAAATCATGCTTTGGGGCTGTTTTTCTGCAATGGGACCAGGACGACTGATCCGTGTAAAGGAAAGAATGAATGGGGCCATGTATCGTGAGATTTTGAGTGAAAACCTCCTTCCATCAGCAAGGGCATTGAAGAAGAAACGTGGTTGGGTCTTTCAGCATGACAATGATCCCAAACACCCCGCCCGGGCAACGAAGGAGTGGCTTCGTAAGAAGCATTTCAAGGTCCTGGAGTGGCCTAGCCAGTCTCCAGATCTCAACCCCATAGAAAATCTTTGGAGGGAGTTGAAAGTCTGTGTTGCCCAGCGACAGCCCCAAAACATCACTGCTCTAGAGGAGATCTGCATGGAGGAATGGGCCAAAATACCAGCAACAGTGTTTGAAAACCTTGTGAAGACTTACAGAAAACGTTTGACCTGTGTCATTGCCAACAAAGGGTATATAACAAAGTATTGAGTAACTTTTGTTATTGACCATATACTTATTTTCCACCATAATTTGCAAATAAATTCATTAAAAATCCTACAATGTGATTTTCTGGAGAAAAAAAATCTCATTTTGTCTGTCATAGTTGACTTGTACCTATGATAAAAATTACAGGCCTCTCTCATCTTTTTAAGTGGGAGAACTTGCACAATTGGTGGCTGACTAAAAACTTTTTTTCCCCACTGTACGTGAGAATGCTATTCATTGACTACAGCTCAGCATTCAACACCATAGTGCCCTCAAAGCTCATCACTGAACTAAGGACCCTGGGGCTAAACACGTTCCTCTGCAACTGGATCCTGGACTTCCTGACGGGCCGCCCCCAGGTGGTAAGGGTAGGTAACAACACATCTGCCACGCTGATCCTCAACACGGGGGCCACTCAGGGGTGCGTGCTCAGTCCCCTCCTGTACTCCCTGTTCACCCATGACTGCATGGCCAGGCACGACTCCAACACCATCATTAAGTTTGCCGACGACACAACAGTGGTAGGCCTAATCACTGACAATGATGAGACAGCCTATAGGGAGGAGGTCAGAGACCTGGCCATGTGGTGCCAGGATAACAACCTCTCCCTCATCAAGACAAAGGAGATGATTGTGGACTACAGGAAAAAAAAAAGAGGACTGAGCACACCTCCATTCTCCTCGACGGGGCTGTAGTGGAACAGGTTGAGAGCTTCAAGTTCCTTGGTGTCCACATCACCAACAAACTATCATGGTCCAAACACACCAAGACAGTTTTGAATAGGGCACGACAAAGCCTATTCCCCCTCAGGAGACTGAAAAGATTTGGCATGGGTCCTCAGATCCTCAAAATATTCTACAGCTGCACCATCGAGAGCATCCTGACTGGTTGCATCACCGCCTGATATGGCAACTGCTCGGCCTCCGACCGCAAGGCACTACAGAGGGTAGTGCGTACGACCCAGTACATCAATGGGGCCAAGCTTCTTGCCATCGAGGACCTCTATACCAGGCGGTGTCAGAGGAAGGCCCTAAAAATTATCAAAGACTCCAGCCACCCTAGTCATAGACGGCAAACGGTACCGGAGCACCAAGTCTAGGTCCAAAAGGCTTCTTAACAGTCTAGGTCCAAAAGGCTTCTACCCCCAAGCCATAAGACTCCTAAACAGCTAATCATGGCTACCTGGACTATTTGCACTGCCCCCCCACCCCCAACCCCCTCTTTTACGCTGCTGCTACTCTGTTTATTATTTATGCATAGTCAATTTAACTCTACCCACATGTACATATTACCTCAATTACCTTGACTAACCGGTGCCCCCGCACATTGACTCTGTACCTGTACCCCCTGTATATAACCTCCCTACTGTTATTTTATTTTGCTGCTGCTCTTTAATTATTTGCTTTTTCTTTTCTTTTTTTTCTTAAACTGCATTGTTGGTTAAGGGCTTTTAAGTAAGCATTTCACTGTAATGTATACACCTGTTGTATTTGGCGCATGTGGCAAATAACATTTGATATGATTTGATTATAACGGTGATCCTGATCCTACCATAAACTCCTACATTGTGCCCCTGACCTGAGAGGATGGAAGTTCAATATGTATCTAGATGTAGAAGGCTAATGTTAACTAGCTAATGTTGCCCATGAATGGAAGTTAGGCTAGCGAGCAATCATTTTAGCCAGGTAGCCTAAGACAACAAAACTAAAAGCGTGTACTGCATAGACCGTTTAGGCAACATGAAAGAGGAAGATGGCATTGGTGTTCTCGCAACCAGCTTCATGAGGTAGTCACCTGGAATGTATTTCAATTAACAGGTGTGCCTTCTTAAAAGTTAATTTGTGGCGCACCAAAAAAAGTGTCAAGGGAAGCCAGCTTGGATTTGGCGTCCTATCAAATCCCATTGAGAGCATACATCATTGACAGTAAAACATGAATTGTTGCATCTCGTTGTGTTGTGGCTAACTAGCCAGCTAGCTAAAATTGTCCCTTTCGTAAATTAGCCATGGATGGAGATAGGGATTTGAACATGTGGTTTTACTTAATTCTCCATACCGGCCAATGGTTATAAAGGCGATTCTGATCCCCTGACCTGAGAGGATGGATGTTCAATATGTAGCTAGATTGTCACGGATTCTGCCGAGACTGCTCCTCCTCCTGGTTCGGGCAGGCTTCGGCGTTCGCCGTCCCCGGAGTACTAGCTGCCACCGCTCTATGTTTCGTTATTTGATTGCTTTTGTCTGTCTGTTACACCTGTGTCCATTTGTGTGCTGATTACGTGTCTTATAAGTTCCTTGTTTTTGCACTAGACTGATTGTGTGTTGTTATTGCTGCCACTTTGTCAGAGCTACGTGTTTGCACTCTGTTTTGTTTCGTGTTTAGTGTTTACGCGTGTGCGTAATTTTCCCTCGCCTCTTGGTGTTATTTGAGGTCGGGTTTTTTCCCTCATATTCTTTAGACTATTAAAGTCTGTTGGACTTAACCTCTGTGTCCTGCGCCTGACTCCTCCACCACATCCACATCGGTTCTAGTGACAGAACAACACACCCACCATGGAGTCAGCAGGAACGGCGGCGGCACCCGAATCCCTGGAAGACCGGATCAACTACCAGGACACCATGATCCGGCAACTCGGGGCCGCCATGGACGAGGTGTCCAACACTCTGCGCCGATTGGTGAATCGAGAGGTGCCCACGCACTCTTACAACATCCCATCACCAACGGCCAGTCCTCCTCTCTCAGCACCGGAACCAAGTGGCATTCGGCTCTCGCTCCCGAGGGCATATGACGGTTCTGCAGCCGGGTGTCAGGGATTCCTCCTGCAGGTGGAACTTTACCTTGCCACCATAAACCCGGCGCCCTCGGGATACGAGAGCGTCTCCGCCCTCATCTCCTGTCTCTCTGGCAAGGCGTTGGAGTGGGCCAACGCCGAATGGAGGGGAATAGACGCCGCAACCATCACCTACGCGGAGTTCTCCCGCCGCTTCAGGGCTGTCTTCGATCATCCACCTGAGGGGAAAGCGGCGGGAGAGCGTCTATTCCACCTCCGACAGGGGAAGAGGAGCGCACAGGAGTTCGCACTGGAGTTCCGGACACTAGCGGCGGATGCGGGGTGGAATGAGAGGGCCCTCATCGACCACTACCGGTGTAGCCTACGAGAGGACGTTCGTCGTGAGCTGGCCTGCAGGGACACCAACCTGTCGTTTGACCAGTTGGTGGACATTTCCATCCGTCTAGACACCCTGCTGGCTACCCGCGGACGTCCCGAGTGGGGGTCGTCCATTCCACCCTCCAGCACCTCCGAGCCGATTCCCATGGAGCTCGGGGGTGCTGGCGCTAGAGAGAGGAGGAGAGGGAACCCGAGGGGGGCCACCCCCTGCACCAACTGTGGCCGTGGAGGACACACCGCGGCCAGGTGCTGGGGAGGGTCTCCTGGGAGAGGGGACAACAGGTCACGCACTGGGGAGTCATTTCAGGTGAGTAGGCGCCCCACTTACCCAGAGCTTTCTGTTGGTGACATGAGTATTCCTGTGAGGTTTCCACAGGTGGCACCTCATTCCCAGCATAAGGCGCTAGTAGATTCAAGCGCAGCTGGGAACTTTATTGATCGGGCATTTTGCTGTAGGTTAGGAATTCCCCTTCGGCCGGTAGAAGCTCCATTTCCTGTCCACGCATTAGACAGCCGGCCGTTGGGGTCGGGCCTGATCAGGGAGGTCACAGCACCACTGACGATGACGACGCAGGGGGGTCATGAAGAGATCATTCAGTTTTATCTGATTGACTCTCCTGCGTACCCCGTGGTGTTGGGCCTTCCCTGGTTAAGCACCCATGATCCTACCATAGCGTGGCAACAGAGGGCTCTTATGGAGTGGTCTGCCCAGTGTGTAGGGAGATGTCTAGGTGTTTCCGTAGGGGCGACCTCGGTAGAGAGTCCGAACCAAGTGCCCGCACTGCGCATTCCCCCTGAGTATGAGGATTTAGCACTCGTGTTCAGCAAATCGAGGGCAGCACGGCTACCTCCTCATAGACAGGGGGACTGTGCGATAAATCTCCAAACAGGAGCGGCTCTGCCACGGAGTCGTGTGTATCCCCTGTCTCAAGAGGAAACAGCGGCTATGGAGACTTACATAGCCGAGTCCTTGGCACAGGGATACATACGGTCCTCCACTTCCCCGGTCTCCTCAAGTTTCTTCTTTGTGAAGAAGAAGGACGGGGGATTGCGCCCGTGTATTGATTACCGTAGTCTCAATCAGATCACAGTTAAATACAGTTACCCACTTCCACTGATTGCGACGATGACGGAATCATTACGCGGAGCGCGGTTCTTCACAAAGTTGGATCTCAGGAGCGCGTACAATCTGGGGCGCATTAGGGAGGGGGATGAATGGAAAACAGCATTTAGCACCACCTCGGGTCATTACGAGTATCTCGTCATGCCATACGGGTTAATGAATGCTCCTTCAGTCTTCCAATCCTTTGTTGACGAGATTTTCCGGGACATGCATGGGCAGGGTGTAGTAGTTTACATCGACGACATCCTAGTGTACTCTTCTACACGAGCCGAGCATGTAGCCCAGGTGCGCCGAGTGTTGAGAAGACTGTTGGAGCATGACTTGTATGTCAAGGCAGATAAATGCCTGTTCTTCCAGGAGTCCGTCTCCTTTTTGGGTTATCGGTTGTCCGCGTCTGGTGTGGAGATAGAGGTAGACCGGGTATCGGCCGTGCGTAATTGGCAAACTCCAACCACTGTAAAAGAGGTGCAGCAGTTCTTGGGTTTTGCTAATTACTACCGGAGGTTTATTCGGGGTTTTGGACTGGTTGCAGCTCCCATTACGTCCCTGCTAAAGGGGGGTCCGGTTCGTTTGCAGTGGTCGGCTGAGGCGGACAGGGCATTTGTCAAACTTAAGAACCTGTTCACCTCGGCTCCGGTGCTGGCGCATCCGGATCCCTCTTTACCATTCCAAGTAGAGGTAGACGCGTCCGAGACCGGTATTGGGGCAGTCCTGTCACAACGGTCCGGCACGCCACCTAAACTCCGCCCCTGTGCGTTCTACTCCAAGAAGCTCAGCTCGGCGGAGCGCAACTATGACGTTGGGGACAGGGAGCTGTTAGCCGTAGTCCAGGCCCTAAAGGTGTGGAGGCATTGGCTTGAGGGGGCTCAACACCCTTTCCTCATTCTGACTGATCACCGTAACCTGGAGTACATCCGGGCAGCTAGGAGATTGAACCCTCGTCAGGCTAGGTGGAATATGTTCCTAACCCGGTTTGTTTTTAAGATCACATACATCCCAGGGTCCCAGAATGGTAAGGCAGACGCCCTGTCCCGGCGGTATGACACAGAGGAGAGGTCCAACGAGCCTACTTCCATATTGCCGGAGTCTTGTTTGGTGGCTCCGGTGGTATGGGAGGTCGATGCGGAAATCGAGCGGGCACTGCGTACCGACCCTACTCCCCCCGAGTGTCCTGTGGGGCGGACGTACGTTCCGCTCGAGGTTCGTGATCGTCTTATTTATTGGGCTCATACATCACCCTCCTCTGGACATCCAGGTATTGGCCGGACCGTGCACTGTCTTAGCATGAAATACTGGTGGCCAACGTTAGCTAGGGATGTGAGGGTTTATGTCTCCTCCTGCTCAGTGTGTGCCCAGTGTAAGGCGCCTAGACATTTGCCCAGGGGTAAGCTACATCCCCTGCCCGTTCCACAACGACCATGGTCCCACCTATCGGTGGATTTCGTAACCGACCTACCCTCCTCCCAGGGGAATACCACCATTTTGGTCGTTGTGGATCGGTTTTCCAAGGCCTGTCGTCTCCTTCCAATGCCGGGTCTCCCTACTGCCCTACAAACCGCTGAGGCCCTATTTACCCATGTGTTCCGGCACTATGGGGTCCCCGAGGATATTGTGTCTGACCGAGGTCCCCAGTTCACCTCCAGAGTTTGGGGAGCGTTCATGGAACGGTTGGGGGTCTCGGTAAGCCTTACCTCGGGGTACCACCCAGAGAGCAATGGGCAGGTGGAACGTGTCAACCAGGATGTGGGTAGGTTTTTGAGGTCCTATTCCCGGGACCGGCCGGAGGAGTGGTCTAGGTTCATCCCCTGGGCAGAGATGGCCCAGAACTCTCTCCGCCACTCCTCCACCAATTTAACACCTTTCCAGTGTGTTTTAGGTTATCAGCCGGTCCTGGCACCATGGCACGAGAGCCAGATCGAGGCCCCTGCGGTGGACGAGTGGATTCGGCGCTCGGAGGAGACGTGGGACGCTGCCCATGTCCATCTGCAGCGTGCCATCCATCAACAAAAGGCGAGCGCCGATCGCCACCGCAGTGAGGGACCGGTGTACGCACCGGGAGATCGAGTCTGGCTCTCGACTCGAAACCTGCCCCTCCGCCTGCCCTGCCGGAAGCTGGGTCGGCGGTTTGTGGGGCCCTTCAAAGTCCTGAGAAGATTGAACGAGGTGTGTTACAGGTTACAACTGCCTATAGAGTATAAAAATATTAACCCCTCGATCCATGTGTCTCTTCTCAGGCCGGTGGTAGCTGGCCCACTCCAAGAAGATGAGATAGGAGAGACCCCTCCGCCCCCTTTGGACATCGAGGGGGCCCCGGCGTACAGGGTCTGGACCATCTTGGACTCGAGGCGCCGGATGAGTGGTCTCCAGTATCTCGTGGAGTGGGAGGGGTACGGTCCGGAGGAACGGTGCTGGGTGCCCAGGAGGGACATACTCGATCCATCCCTCCTGACTGAGTTCCACCGTGGGCATCCCACGCGCCCGGGTCCGCGTCCTCCTGGCCGTCCCCGAGGCCGGGGTCGGCGCACGGCTGGAGCCGTGCGTCAAGGGGGGGGTACTGTCACGGATTCTGCCGAGACTGCTCCTCCTCCTGGTTTGGGCAGGCTTCGGCGTTCGCCGTCCCCGGAGTACTAGCTGCCACCGCTCTATGTTTCGTTATTTGATTGCTTTTGTCTGTCTGTTACACCTGTGTCCATTTGTGTGCTGATTACGTGTCTTATAAGTTCCTTGTTTTTGCACTAGACTGATTGTGTGTTGTTATTGCTGCCACTTTGTCAGAGCTACGTGTTTGCACT
>CM062496.1:48972102-49154602 GCA_031479575.1 Coregonus ussuriensis
AGAGCTGCCAAATCATTTACATTTACATTATTTAGCAGACGCTCTTATCCAGAGCAACTTACATTATTTTTTTTATACCCCCGTGGGAATCGAACCCACAACCCTGGCGTTGCAAACGCCATGCTCTACCAACTGAGCTACATCCCTGCAGGCCATTCCCTCCCCTACCCTAGACGACGCTGGGCCAATTGTGCGCCGCCCCATTGGTCTCCCGGTCACGGCCGGCTACGACAGAGCCTGGATCCGAACCAGGATCTCTAGTGGCACAGCTAGCACTGCGATGCAGTGCCTTAGACCACTGCGCCACTCGGGAGACTATGGATCCCCATGAATAGATGATGAATTGAAAAACTGTATGGCTGAGAGGGATGAGGCAAAGGCAATAGCAAATAAGTCTGACAACACAGCAGACTGGCAACCGTACAGTCAATTGAGAAATAACGCAACTAAACTAAACAAAAAGAAGAAACTATACTATGGAACAAAGATAAAATATATAAAGAATGATAGTAAAAAGCTCTTCAATTAAAATTCTAGGCCAAAGAGCGAACTCAGCTCCATCCTTCATTGAGGCAGATGGCTTGTTCATAACAAAACCCTTTGATATTGCCAATCACTTTAATCGCTTTTTTGTTGATAAGATTAGCAAACTTAGGCATGACATTCAAACAACAAACGCTGAGCCTTCATATTCATGTCATATCGGACCAAATAATGAAAGACAAGCGCTGTAGTTTTGAGTTCTACAGAGTTGGTGTGGAAGAGGTGATTCCTTTTTTTTTGCTATCTATGAATAAGGACAAGCCACCTGGTACCGACAACCTGGATGGTAAATTGCTGAGGTTTGGTAGCGGAATACATTGCGACTCCTGTTTGCCACATCTTCAATTTAAGCCTAGAAGACGGTGTGTGCCCTCAGGCCTGGATGAAGGCAAAGGTCATTCCGCTGCCCAATAATATCAAAGCAACCTTTAATGGTTCAAACAGCTGACCAATCAGACCTGTTACCGGTGCTTAGTGAACTTTTGGAAAAAAAATAGTGTTTGAGGTGATTAGGACAACAAATGACTCCAAAGTGAAGCCATGTGGATATATACATTTAATTCTGTATCCCCACACGGTTTAAACAAAGAACTAGATTTACCTCCTTCCTATAGGCCAAATTTAGACTGTTATACAAGAACACTTTCAAATCCAATCCAATCAAATTTTATTTGTCACATGTGCCGAATACAACAGGTGTATGTATACCTTACAGTGAAATGCTTACTTACAAGCCCTTAACCAACAATGCAGTTTTAAGAAAGAATACCCTAAATATATATAACATATCCATTCATCCACAAAGGACATCAGGCTCAGCTGTTCATAAAAACGTGGGGCTAATTATTAATTAACTCATAAACAATATGCAAAATCTGATATGGAAAGTTTAATTATATGATATTATATTATATTATATTAATTAGCCCCACATATTTATGAACAGCTGAGCCTGATGTCCTTTGTGGATGAATGGATATGTTATGTGAATGGATATGTATTCATGTCCTTCATGAATGGATATAATGTATCAGAGCAGAGACCAATTGATTCATGAATGGTTCACGCCTTTTCGCCCTCAATTGCCCTTCGTGCCCATACCCTGTAATTATGCATTTCTTTGTGACTAACTTGTATCCAGGAAGACAAGAGAAGCCCCATCCCTGATTGGCAGATGAGTGGCAACCCCGGTTAGAAGCACCTGATGCTCATTGGTTGTTCACCTGTTTTCCCTCCAAATGCTGTTTTGAATTAAAAAGATGTGTAGCCACACACTGAAGAAGGCTGCAAAGCCAAAACATCTGTGTACGCTATTCCCTGATGCAGTGAAAATAATGTAAAAATGTCAAACATGAAGTACGTTTTATGCAACATATTTTTTGACCCATCACACTTTTTGTTTGTCTAAATTCACGGGTTTTATGCACCAGCCAAACTTCTGGGAGAGTGCAATGGTGATTAAGAATTACAACACAGTACAACCTGCCTCCATCATTCTTCTGCAATGGTGATTAACAACCCTGATTAGTGAGAGAGAGGGGAAGAGGAGAGACACAGGAGAGACATACAGTACCACACATACAGTGGGGGAAGAAAGTATTTAGTCAACCACCAATTGTGCAAGTTCTCCCACTTAAAAAGATGAGAGAGGCCTGTAATTTTCATAATAGGTACACGTCAACTATGACAGACAAAATGAGAAAAAAAAATCCAGAAAATCACATTGTAGGATTTTTTATGAATTTATTTGCAAATTATGGTGGAAAATAAGTATTTGGTCAATAACAAAACTTTCTCAATACGTTGTTACATACCCTTTGTTGGCAATGACACAGGTCAAACGTTTTCTGTAAGTCTTCACAAGGTTTTCACACACTGTTGCTGGTATTTTGGCCCATTCCTCCATGCAGATCTCCTCTAGAGCAGTGATGTTTTGGGGCTGTCGCTGGGCAACACGGACTTTCAACTCCCTCCAAAGATTTTCTATGGGGTTGAGATCTGGAGACTGGCTAGGTCACTCCAGGACCTTGAAATGCTTCTTACGAAGCCACTCCTTCGTTGCCCGGGCGGTGTGTTTGGGATCATTGTCATGCTGAAAGACCCAGCCACGTTTCATCTTCAATGCCCTTGCTGATGGAAGGAGGTTTTCACTCAAAATCTCACGATACATGGCCCCATTCATTCTTTCCTTTACACGGATCAGTCGGCCTGGTCCCTTTGCAGAAAAACAGCCACAAAGCATGATGTTTCCAGCCCCATGCTTCACAGTAGGTATGGTGTTCTTTGGATGCAACTCAGAATTCTTTGTCCTCCAAACACGACGAGTTGAGTTTTTACCAAAAAGTTCTATTTTGGTTTCATCTGACATTCTCCCAATCCTCTTCTGGATCATCCAAATGCAAACTTCAGACGGGCCTGGACATGTACTGGCTTAAGCAGGGGGACATGTCTGGCACTGCAGGATTTGAGTCCCTGGCGGCGTAGTGTGTTACTGATGGTAGGCTTTGTTACTTTGGTCCCAGCTCTCTGCAGGTCATTCACTAGGTCCCCCCGTGTGGTTCTGGGATTTTTGCTCACCGTTCTTGTGATCATTTTGACCCCACGGGGTGAGATCTTGCGTGGAGCCCCAGATCGAGGGAGATTATCAGTGGTCCTCTGCTCTTGTCCTTCTAGACCTGTCTGCTGCCTTTGATACTGTGAACCATCAGATCCTCCTCTCCACCCTCTCCGAAATGGGCATCTCCGGCGCGGCTCACTCCTGGATTGCGTCCTACCTGACCGGTCGCTCCTACCAAGTGGCGTGGCGGGAAGCTGTCTCCGCACCACGTGCTCTCACCACTGGTGTCCCCCAGGGATCGGTTTTGGGCCCTCTCCTTTTCTCCCTATACACCAAGTCACTTGGCTCTGTCATATCCTCACATGGCCTTTCCTATCATTGCTACGCTGACGATACACAACTAATCTTCTCCTTTCCCCCTTCTGATAACCAGGTGGCGAATCGCATCTCTGCATGTCTGGCAGACATATCAGTATGGATGACGGATCACCACCTCAAGCTGAACCCTGGCAAGACGGAGCTGCTCTTCCTCCCGGGGAAGGACTGCCCGTTCCATGATCTCGCCATCACGGTAGACAACTCCGCTGTGTCCTCCTCCCAGAGTGCGAAGAGCCTAGGCGTGACCCTGGACAACACCCTGTCGTTCTCCGCCTACATCAAGGCGGTGACCCGCTCCTGCAGGTTCATGCTCTACAACATTCGGAGAGTGCGACCCTGCCTTACACAGGAAGCGGCGCAGGTCCTGGTCCAGGCACTTGTCATCTCCCGTCTGGACTACTGCAACTCGCTGTTGGCTGGGCTCCCTGCCTGTGCCATTAAACCCCTACAACTCATCCAGAATGCCGCAGCCCGTCTGGTGTTCAACCTTCCCAAGTTCTCTCACGTCACCCCCCTCCTCCGCACACTCCACTGGCTTCCAATTGAAGCTCGCATCCGCTACAAGACCATGGTGCTTGCCTTTGGAGCAGTGAGGGGAACGGCACCCCTGTACCTTCAGGCTCTGATCAGTCCCTACACCCAAACGAGGACATTGCGTTCATCCACCTCTGGCCTGCTGGCTCCCCTTCCTCTGCGGAAGCACAGCTCCCGCTCAGCCCAGTCAAAACTGTTCGCTGCTCTGGCACCCCAATGGTGGAACAAGCTCCCTCACGACGCCAGGACAGCGGAGTCACTCACCACCTTCCGGAGACATTTGAAACCCCACCTCTTTAAGGAATACCTGGGATAGGCTAAAGTATTCCTTCTAACCCCCCCCCCCAAATTGTAAAGTGGTTATCCCACTGGCTATAGGGTGAACGCACCAATTTGTGAGTCGCTCTGGCTAAGAGCGTCTGCTAAATGACGTTAATGTGCCCTTGAGCAAGGCACTTAACCCTAATTGCTCCTGTAAGTCGCTCTGGTTAAGAGCGTCTGCTAAATGACTAAAATGTAAATGTAAATGTTGTATGTCTTCCATTTTCTAATAATTGCTCCCGCAGTTGATTTCTTCAAACCAAGCTGCTTACCTATTGCAGATTCAGTCTTCCCAGCCTGGTGCAGGTCTACAATTTGGTTTCTGGTGTCCTTTGACAGCTCTTTGGTCTTGGCCATAGTGGAGTTTGGAGTGTGACTGTTTGAGGTTGTGGACAGGTGTCTTTTATACTGATAACAAGTTCAAACAGGTGCCATTAATACAGGTAACGAGTGGAGGACAGAGGAGCCTCTTAAAGAAGAAGTTACAGGTCTGTGAGAGCCAGAAATCTTGCTTGTTTGTAGGTGACCAAATACTTATTTTCCACCATAATTTGCAAATACATTCATAAAAAATCCTACAATGTGATTTTCTGGATTTTTTTTCTTCTCAATTTGTCTGTCACAGTTGACGTGTACCTATGATGGACATTACAGGCCTCTCTCATCTTTTTAAGTGGGAGAACTTGCACAATTGGTGGCTGACTAAATAAATGTTTTTCCCCACTGTACATACATACACACAGGCACACACATACAAAGTGGTACTCAGATGAGTGAATCTCAGTGTTGGAGAGTAGTGAACTACACGTAGTTCAACTAGTAATTTAACTACATTTTACAGTAGCTTGGTGGTAGTTTGAACTCAATTCAAAATGTTTGTGTTTTCAGTAGTTCATTACTGTTTTACGGTGTAGGTAACTGCTGGAACTAACACACAAGAAAATATAGGAGAAATGGGCAATAATTTCAGACCTGCCTAATTCTCATTTGAAACATTGTTTTTTGTGATTAATTGTCAAGCCTCCCTACCACACAGTACAACAGCTGCGGTGCTCGAAGTCTGGTCACAAGCTACCTCATGACGCCAGGACAGCGGAGTCACTGACCACCTTCCGGAGACACTTGAAACCTCTTTAAGGAATACCTGGAATAGTATAAAAGTAATCCTTCTGATTTACAGTGCATTCGGAAAGTATTCAGACCCCTTGATTTTTTCCACAATTTGATACGTTACAACCTTATTCTAAAATTGATCGAATAAATACAAATTCTCATCAATCTACACACAATACCCCATAATGACAAAGCGAAAACAGGTTTTTAGAAATGTTTGCAAATGTATTACATATAAAAAAACTGAAATACCTTATTAACATAAGTATTCAGACCCTTTGCTATGAGACTCAAAATTGAGCTCAGGTGCATCATGTTTCCATTGAACATCCTTGAGATGTTTCTACAACTTGATTGGAGTCCACTTGTGGTAAATTCAATTGATTGGATATGATTTGGAAAGCCATACACCTGTCTATATAAGGTCCCACAGTTGACAGTGCATGTCAGAGCAAAAACCAAGCCATGAGGTCAAAGGAATTGTCCGTAGAGCTCCGTGCAGGATTGTGTTGAGGCACAGATCTGGGGAAGGGTGCTAAAACCTTTCTGCAGCATTGAAGGTCCCCAAGACCACAGTGGCCTCCATCATTCTTAAATGGAAGAAGTTTGGAACCACCAAGACTCTTCCTAGAGCGGGCCGCCCGGACAAACTGAGCAATTGGGAGAGAAGGGCCTTGGTCAGGGAGGTGACCAAGAACCCGATGGTCACTCTGACAGAGCTCCAGAGTTCCTCTGTGGAGATGGGAGAACCTTTCAGAAGGACAACCATCTCTGCAGCACTCCACCAATCAGGCCTTTATGGTAGGGTGGCCAGACAGAAGCCACTCCTCAGTAAAAGGCACATGACAGCCCGCTTGGAGTTTGCCAAAAGGCACCTAAAGGACTCTCACACTATGAGAAACAAGATTATCTGGTCTGATGAAACCAAGATTGAACTCTTTGGCCTGAATGCCAAGCGTCATGTCTGAAGGAAACCTGGCGCCATCCCTATGGTGAAGCATGGTGGTGGCAGAATCATGCTGTGGGGATTGTTTTCAGCGGCTGGGACTGGGAGACTAGTCAGGATCGAGGAAAAGATGAACGGAGCAAAGTACAGAGAGATCCTTCATGAAAACCTGCTCCAGAGCGCTCAGGACCTCAGACTGGGGCGAAGGTTCACCTTCCAACAGGACAACGACCCTAAGCACACAGCCAAGACAACGCAGGTGAGGCATCGGGACAAGTCACTGAATGTCCTTGAGTGGCCCAGCCAGAGGCCGGACTTCAACCCGATCGAACATCTCTGGAGAGACCTGAAAATAGCTGTGCAGCGACGCTCCCCATCCAACCTGACAGAGCTTGAGAGGATCTGCAGAGAAGAATGGGAGAAACTCCCCAAATACAGGTGTGCCAAGCTTGTAGCGTCATACCCAAGAAGACTTGAGGCTGTAATCGCTGCCAAAGGTGCTTCAACACAGTACTGAGTAAAGGGTCTGAATACTTCTGTAAATGTCATATTTCAATTTTTTTATTTTGCAAAAATGTCTAAAAACCTGTTTTTGCTTTGTCATTATGGGGTATTGTGTGTAGATTGATGAGGAAAAAACAAACATTTTAATCCATTTTAGAATAAGGCTGTAACGTAACAACATGTGGAAAAAGACTAGGGGTCTGAATACTTTCCATGTAGGCTAAGGTGTGGGCGTTCAAGCTGCTGCTGTGTTGTGTGGGTGGGTGTAATGTTGTGTGTGTGTGTGTGTGTGTGTGTGTGTGTATAATTACATAAAACACACCAGGATATACACTCTTAGAATAAAAGGTGCTATCTAGAACCTAAAAGGGTTCTCGGCTGTCCCCATAGGAGAACCCTTTGAATAACCCTTTTGTGGTTCCAAGTAGAACCCGTTTGGTTCCAGGTAGAACCCTATTGGGTTCCATGTATAGAACCCCTTCCCAAGAGGGTTCTACATGGAACACAAAATAGTTCTACCTGGAACCAAAAGGGTTCTACTTGGAACCAAAAAGGGTTCTTCAAAGGGTTATTCTATGGGGACAGCCGAAGAACCCTTTTGGAACCCTTTTTTCAAAGAGTGTAAAGCTTATTGTTTCTATAAGCTGAAGTGTAATAATACTACTGATTTGAGAGGTAGTTTTTTTGGTGGTGACGTGTGAGCGTGTTGTGGTGATAAAAAAAAAAAAAAATGCAGCGGTCTAAGTCGGCGACGCCCAGATTTTTCACCATGTTGTTCTGAGCTCTGAACTAGCTCACCTGATGCACCTAGTCAAGGGCTTGATGATTAGCGGACCAATTGAATAAGATGTGATGGTGAGGTTCAAATACATGGAACGGCTGGGGGTCCCAGAGGAGTGGCTTGAACACCCCTGGTGTAATTAATGAGTTTGTGATTTGTCAGACACCCTGGTGAACTGATGAACAGTAATGGGTATTAAAACTGTTGTGTATGGGACAGTATAGCATATGATGCTAACTTAAATGCACAGCTACCATGTACTAACAGTATACATTGTTGTTTCAGTTGTGGCTTATGAAAGGTGTGGGCATTGGAGCTATTGTTGTGTAGGTGTGTAGTTACATAAAACACCAGGCTATATACTAGCGTATGATGCTGCAGTTACTTAATAATTACAGTACAGAGATCGTGTTGTTTTGGTCTTGTGATTGGTTTGTGATTCACCTCTTCAGCACTGTGTAGGCAGATCTAATACATGTAGATGGAAAAAAAAACATAATAGCTGTCTGACAGCTGCTGTCATGTACTGCAAATAGCATACAGTACATACGATGGCATGGAAAGTGTAGCTTTACGTATCAGTGGTCAGTCAGTTCACACCGTATAGTTTCATAGCACACGGCTACTGTAAGTCCCCAATGGTACCATTTTAGCCATGTGCTCTCACCAAACGAAACCATGACGTGCTCTTCTCAATGGTTCCACCATACCACCAGACCGCATTACTTCCTGTGGGCAGCCGCAAAAAAATTCTCAAGTCACATGACCAGGCAATCAACCAATAGAAATGCTTGATTGGGTCAAAATGTTGCAAATTAGTCACACCTGTAACATTGCAGCAGGTTGTGCTTTGTGGTATTGAGGTAAACCTTTCTCTCCGGCCCTGCACCATGTTGTGCTGTGTGGTATTGAGGTAAACCTTTCTCTCCGGCCCTGTGTGGTATTGAGGTAAACCTTTCTCTCCGGCCCTGTGTGGTATTGAGGTAAACCTTTCTCTCCAGCCCTGCAGCAGGTTGTACTGTGTGGTATTGAGGTAAACCTTTCTCTCCAGCCCTGCAGCAGGTTGTGCTGTGTGGTATTGAGGTAAACCTTTCTCTCCGGCCCTGCAGCAGGTTGTACTGTGTTGTAATAGAATACCATTTAGGAAGCAGACATAGAGATACTGATAGAAGGATTTCTAATAATTAAAGAGTGGGACTAAGTCAACATTTACATTTTAGTCATTTAGCAGACGCTCTTATCCAGAGCGACTTACAGTTAGTGAATGCATACATTATTATTTTTTATTTTTTATTTTTTCAAGCGATACAGTCATCATTATCTTCTGTATTAAAACACTGACCTTAACCTTTCGATAGGCTTCTTTAAAGATCCCAAGTAGCGTAGCGTGGTCCCACAACTGTTTGTGCTCTTCACAACTCTATTGGTGCCACTGTCATTTGGCATGTTTGGCATGAGTTGGGCACAGACACAGGCACCCAGGTTAGATCACTAGTGTCTCACCCTGTCCTTCAGAAAAAAAAAAAAAAAAAAAAAGCGCTATTCGTAAAAAATAAATAAATAATAACATTAGATTTTTGTAAACCTGGTAGAGTGTGGGAAAATACTGAATTTTGTACAATGTATCGAAATAATGTATTGAAATAATGTATTGTAATAACAATTGTGCAGGTTCCCGCAAGACATTGTGAGGTTTCACACACTACAAAGGGTAAAGTGTGCAAGAAAAGCGGGAGACAGACTGACAGGCAGGGAGACAGACAGGCAGGGAGGCAGACAGGCAGGGAGGCAGACAGACAGGGAGACAGGCAGACAGGCAGGGAGACAGGCAGGCAGGCAGGCAGACAGGCAGGGAGTCAGACAGACAGGCAGGGAGACAGACAGGCAGGGAGGCAGACAGACAGACAGACAGACAGACAGACAGGCAGACAGGCAGGGAGACAGGCAGGCAGGCAGGCAGACAGGCAGGGAGACAGACAGACAGGCAGGGAGACAGACAGGCAGGGAGACAGACAGGCAGGCAGGGAGACAGACAGGCAGGGAGACAGACAGGGAGACAGGCAGACAGGCAGGGAGACAGGCAGGCAGACAGGCAGGGAGACAGACAGACAGGCAGGGAGACAGACAGACATGCAGGGAGACATGTAGACAGGCAGGGAGACAGGCTGGGAGAAAGACAGACAGGCAGGGAGACAGGCAGACAGGCAGGGAGACAGACAGACAGGCAGGGAGACAGGCAGACAGGCAGGGAGCTGGACAGACAGGGAGAAAGACAGACAGGGAGACAGGGAGACAGGCAGGGAGACAGACATACAGGCAGGGAGACAGGCAGGGAGACAGACATACAGGCAGGGAGACAGGCAGGGAGACAGACAGGCAGACAGACAGACAGACAGACAGACAGACAGACAGGCAGACAGGCAGACAGACAGACATGCAGGGAGACAGACAGACAGGCAGACAGGCAGGGAGACAGGCAGACAGACAGGCAGGGAGACATGCAGGGAGACAGGCAGACAGGCAGGGAGCCAGGCAGACAGGCTGGGAGACAGGCAGGGAGACAGGCAGACAGTCAGGGAGACAGGCAGGGAGTCAGACAGACAGGCAGGGAGACAGGCAGGGAGACAGACAGACATGCAGGGAGACAGACAGACAGGCAGACAGGCAGGGAGACAGGCAGACAGACAGGCAGGGAGACATGCAGGGAGACAGGCAGACAGGCAGGGAGCCAGGCAGACAGGCTGGGAGACAGGCAGGGAGACAGGCAGACAGTCAGGGAGACAGGCAGGGAGTCAGACAGACAGGCAGGGAGACAGGCAGGGAGACAGGCAGACAGGCAGGGAGACAGACAGGCAGGTTCTTGGTGCTATGTTGAAACAGCAGGCCCAGGGAGGAGGAAGACAGAGTGAAGGCACACAGCAAACCTTACTGTTTCATTTTTACATGTTTTCACCTACACACTTGTGGACCAGTGGACCCGAACACCACATATGTAATATAAATGTGTAGGAGGGTGTTATTTTACATGTTCTTCACAGAAAATGAGCCAAGGCCAATGAGTCTCAGGTTGAACAAATAATTAATTGTATCATTTTTATTTTAGTAAACACTGAAAATGGGTCCCACAGACCCGAACACCACACAAGGGTTAATGTTTCTGGAGATATTTATCTTGCTTTAGGATTTATTGCATTCATTTTATTCTTGAGATATTTATCTTGCTTAAAGATTTTAAATTATTTAATTCTCAAGATATTTATCAAATTCATTCATTATGGAGATACAGTATCTATCTTGCTTTAAGAAAGTACATTATTCAATTCTCAATATATCGATATTGCTTTAGTATTTAATACATTAATTCCAGATTGAACAGATTGGTTCATCGCTGAACTGCGATGACAGAACTATTCCTGCATCCCAAATGGCACCCTATTCCCTATATAGTGCACTACTGTTGACCAGAGAATGGCACCCTATTCCCTTTATAGTGCACTACTGTTGACCAGAGAATGGCACCCTATTCCCTATATAGTGCACTACTGTTGACCAGAGAATGGCACCCTATTCCCTATATAGTGCACTACTGTTGACCAGAGAATGGCACCCTATTCCCTTTATAGTGCACTACTTTAGACCAGAGAATAGGGTGCCATTCGGAGCGCTACCTATATATCTAAGTATAATCGTTACAGCATACAGAAAATGTATATATTCAATCTTAGTTTAGACTTAAAAAACGTCAGCAGTCAATACACTGAAAACATCTACTGTGTGATAACTCGATCAGGGGGAAATCTGCTGTGTGATAACTCGATCAGGGGGAAATCTACTGTGTGATAACTGGATCAGGGGGAAATCTACTGTGTGATAACTGGATCAGGGGGAAATCTACTGTGTGATAACTCGATCAGGGAGAAATCTACTGTGTGATAACTCGATCAGGGGGAAATCTGCTGTGTGATAACTCGATCAGGGGGAAATCTGCTGTGTGATAACTCGATCAGGGGGAAATCTGCTGTGTGATAACTCGATCAGGGGGAAATCTACTGTGTGATAACTCGATCAGGGGGAAATCTACTGTGTGATAACTCGATCAGGGGGAAATCTACTGTGTGATAACTGGATCAGGGGGATATCTACTGTGTGATAACTCAATCAGGGGGAAATCTACTGTGTGATAACTGGATCAGGGGGAACTCTACTGTGTGATAACTCGATCAGGGGGAAATCTGCTGTGTGATAACTGGATCAGGGGGATATCTACTGTGTGATAACTCAATCAGGGGGAAATCTACTGTGTGATAACTGGATCAGGGGGAAATCTACTGTGTGATAACTCGATCAGGGAGAAATCTACTGTGTGATAACTCGATCAGGGGGAAATCTGCTGTGTGATAACTCGATCAGGGGGAAATCTACTGTGTGATAACTCGATCAGGGGGAAATCTACTGTGTGATAACTCGATCAGGGGGAAATCTACTGTGTGATAACTGGATCAGGGGGATATCTACTGTGTGATAACTCAATCAGGGGGAAATCTACTGTGTGATAACTCGATCAGGGGGAAATCTACTGTGTGATAACTCGATCAGGGGGAACTATGCTGTGTGATATAATTATGGGATACCTCAGTGGATAATGTAGCCTGTTCCAGCCCATACAGTAGGCTGAGTAGCTCCCATGTAGCCTGCGACCCAAATGGTGACCTATCCTACATCGTGCTTTACTTTTGACCAGGGCCTACAAAAACAGTGCAATACAGGAGGCAGGCGTTGTCTTTACAATACATAGGGAATAGGGTGCTGTTAAGGAGGCAGGCGTTGTCTTTACAATACATAGGGAATAGGGTGCTGTTAAGGAGGCAGGCGTTGTCTTTACAATACATAGGGAATAGGGTGCTGTTAAGGAGGCAGGCGTTGTCTTTACAATACATAGGGAATAGGGTGCTGTTAAGGAGGCAGGCGTTGTCTTTACAATACATAGGGAATAGGGTGCTGTTAAGGAGGCAGGCGTTGTCTTTACAATACATAGGGAATAGGGTGCTGTTAAGGAGGCAGGCGTTGTCTTTACAATACATAGGGAATAGGGTGCTGTTAAGGAGGCAGGCGTTGTCTTTACAATACATAGGGAATAGGGTGCTGTTAAGGAGGCAGGCGTTGTCTTTACAATACATAGGGAATAGGGTGCTGTTAAGGAGGCAGGCGTTGTCTTTACAATACATAGGGAATAGGGTGCTGTTAAGGAGGCAGGCGTTGTCTTTACAATACATAGGGAATAGGGTGCTGTTAAGGAGGCAGGCGTTGTCTTTACAATACATAGGGAATAGGGTGCTGTTAAGGAGGCAGGCGTTGTCTTTACAATACATAGGGAATAGGGTGCTGTTAAGGAGGCAGGCGTTGTCTTTACAATACATAGGGAATAGGGTGCTGTTAAGGAGGCAGGCGTTGTCTTTACAATACATAGGGAATAGGGTGCTGTTAAGGAGGCAGGCGTTGTCTTTACAATACATAGGGAATAGGGTGCTGTTAAGGAGGCAGGCGTTGTCTTTACAATACATAGGGAATAGGGTGCTGTTAAGGAGGCAGGCGTTGTCTTTACAATACATAGGGAATAGGGTGCTGTTAAGGAGGCAGGCGTTGTCTTTACAATACATAGGGAATAGGGTGCTGTTAAGGAGGCAGGCGTTGTCTTTACAATACATAGGGAATAGGGTGCTGTTAAGGAGGCAGGCGTTGTCTTTACAATACATAGGGAATAGGGTGCTGTTAAGGAGGCAGGCGTTGTCTTTACAATACATAGGGAATAGGGTGCTGTTAAGGAGGCAGGCGTTGTCTTTACAATACATAGGGAATAGGGTGCTGTTAAGGAGGCAGGCGTTGTCTTTACAATACATAGGGAATAGGGTGCTGTTAAGGAGGCAGGCGTTGTCTTTACAATACATAGGGAATAGGGTGCTGTTAAGGAGGCAGGCGTTGTCTTTACAATACATAGGGAATAGGGTGCTGTTAAGGAGGCAGGCGTTGTCTTTACAATACATAGGGAATAGGGTGCTGTTAAGGAGGCAGGCGTTGTCTTTACAATACAGAGGGAATAGGGTGCTGTTAAGGAGGCAGGCGTTGTCTTTACAATACATAGGGAATAGGGTGCTGTTAAGGAGGCAGGCGTTGTCTTTACAATACAGAGGGAATAGGGTGCTGTTAAGGAGGCAGGCGTTGTCTTTTCAATACATAGGGAATAGGGTGCTGTTAAGGAGGCAGGCGTTGTCTTTTCCCAGTCGGTGTATGTCCGCCAAGCGAGACTAGCTCACATGATGAAAACAGGAACAATTCACCCAAACATATTTTCTTAATAACTTTTATTTCATTTCAGTAAGTGCTTTTAATTTCTCAAAGTTCAAAACTCCCTGTTGATGCTGCATTCAGAAACCATACAATGTTATTAACCATAACAAGAGAGAGCGACAATAGATACAAAACCTGTACATCTGTGGTGTATCTGATTATTAATAGAGGTGATTATTACATGTGTTTATATACACTGGGCAGGCACTGGGCCATAGACATGGACTGTGTCCCAAACGGCATCCTACTGTAGTTCCTGCATAGTCATGTAGGGAATAGGGTGCCATTTGGGATGCAGACAGAGATACAGGGCTCAGACAGGCAGAGATACAGGGCTCAGACAGACAGAGATACAGGGCTCAGACAGGCAGAGATACAGGGCTCAGACAGGCAGAGATACAGGGCTCAGACAGGCAGAGATACAGGGCTCAGACAGGCAGAGATACAGGGCTCAGACAGGCAGAGATACAGGGCTCAGACAGGCAGAGATACAGGGCTCAGACAGGCAGAGATACAGGGCTCAGACAGACAGAGATACAGGGCTCAGACAGGCAGAGATACAGGGCTCAGACAGGCAGAGAGATACAGGGCTCAGACAGGCAGAGATACAGGGCTCAGACAGGCTGAGATACAGGGCTCAAACACGCATAGTAGACTTCACTGTCACATCATGAAGCTTAGAATCAACAGCTACCATTTGGGCTTGGAGTCTGGGGGGGTTAGGACCCTGTACACCAGTATATATACCTAGTGGGAGTCTGGGGGGGGGGGGGGGTTAGGACCCTGTACACCAGTATATATACCTAGTGGGAGTCTGGGGGGGGGGGGGGGTAGGACCCTGTACACCAGTATATATACCTAGTGGGAGTCTGGGGGGGGGGGGGGTTAGGACCCTGTACACCAGTATATATACCTAGTGGGAGTCTGGGGGGGGGGGGTTAGGACCCTGTACACCAGTATATATACCTAGTGGGAGTCTGGGGGGTTAGGACCCTGTACACCAGTATATATACCTAGTGGGAGTCTGGGGGGTTAGGACCCTGTACACCAGTATATATACCTAGTGGGAGCCTGGGGGGGGGGGGGGGGGGGGGGGTTAGGACTCTGTACACCAGTATAGATACCTAGTGGGAGTCTGGGGGGGGGTTAGGACCCTGTACACCAGTATATATACCTAGTGGGAGTCTGGGGGGTTAGGACCCTGTACACCAGTATATATACCTAGTGGGAGTCTGGGGGGGGTTAGGACCCTGTACACCAGTATATATACCTAGTGGGAGTCTGGGGGGGGGGGGGTTAGGACCCTGTACACCAGTATATATACCTAGTGGGAGTCTGGGGGGGGTTAGGACCCTGTACACCAGTATATATACCTAGTGGGAGTCTGGGGGGGGTTAGGACCCTGTACACCAGTATATATACCTAGTGGGAGTCTGGGGGGGGTTAGGACCCTGTACACCAGTATATATACCTAGTGGGAGTCTGGGGGGGGGTTAGGACCCTGTACACCAGTATATATACCTAGTGGGAGTCTGGGGGGGGTTAGGACCCTGTACACCAGTATATATACCTAGTGGGAGTCTGGGGGGGGTTAGGACCCTGTACACCAGTATATATACCTAGTGGGAGTCTGGGGGGGGGGGGGTTAGGACCCTGTACACCAGTGCATTCGGAAAGTATTCTGACCCCTTGACTTTTTCCACATTTTGTTACGTGACAGCCTTATTCTAAAATTGATTAAATTGTTTTTTTCTACACAGAATACTCCATAATGGCAAAGCAAAAACAGGTAAAAAACGGAAATATGACATTTACATAAGTATTCAGACCCTTTACTCAGTACTTTGTTGAAGCACCTTTGGCAGCGATTACAGCCTCGAGTCTTCTTGGGTATGACGCTACAAGCTTGGCAAACCTGTATTTGGGGAGTTTCTCCCATTCTTCTCTGCAGATCCTCTCAAGCTCTGTCAGGTTGGATGGGGAGCGTCGCTGCACAGCTATTTTCAGGTCTCTACAGAGGTGTTTTATCGGGTTCAATTCCGGGCTCTGGCTGGGCCACACAAGGACAATCAGAGACTTGTCCCGAAGCCACTCCAGCGTTGTCTTGGCTGTGTGATTAGGGTCGTTGTCCTTTTGGAAGGTGAACCGTCGCCCCAATCTGAGGTTCTGAGCACTCTGTAGCGGGTTTTCATTAAGGATCTCTCTGTACTTTGCTCCGTTCATCTTTCCCTCGATCCTGACTAGTTTCCCAGTCCCTGCCGCTGAAAAACATCTCCACAATATGATGCTGCCACCAACATGCTTCACCGTAGGGATGGTGCCAGGGTTCCTCCAGACGTGACGCTTGGCATTCAGGCCAAAGAATTCAATGTTTCTCAGAGAATCTTGTTTCTCATGGTCTGAGAGTCCTTTAGGTGCCTTTTGGCAAACTCCAAGCGGGCTGTCGTGTGCCTTTTACTGAAGAGTGGAACTCTGGAGGTCTGTCAGAGTGACCATTGGGTTCTTGGTCACCTCCTTGACCAAGGCCCTTCTCCCCTGATTGCTCAGTTTGGCCGTGTGGCCAGCTCTAGGAGGAGTCTTGGTGGTTCCAAACTTTTTCCATTTAAGAATGATGGAGGCCACTGTGTTCTTGGGGACCTTCAATGCTGGAGAAATGTTTTGGTACCGTTCCCCAGATCTGTGCCTCGACACAATCCTGTCTCGGGAGCTCTACGACCAATTCCTTCGACCTCATGGCTTGGTTTTTGGTCTGACTTGCACTGTCAACTGTGGGACCTAATATAGACTTGTGTGTGCCTTTCAAAATCATGTCCAATCAATTGAATTTACCACAGGTGGACTCCAATCAAGTTGTAGAAACATCTCAAGAATGATCAATGGAAACAGGATGCACCTGAGCTCAATTTCGAGTCTCATAGCAAAGGGTCTGAATTCTAATGTAAATAAGGTATTTCTGTTTTTCTTTTTTTTTATACATTTGCAAACATTTCTAAAAACCTGTTTTCGCTTTGTCATTATGGGGTATTGTATGTAGATTGATGAGGGGAAAAAATGAATTTAATCAATTTTAGATTAAGGCTGTAACATAACAAAATGTGGAAAAAAGGGAAGGGGTCTGAATACTTTTCGAATGCACTGTATATCTAGTGGGTAGAAAGTCTGTTGCCCTTAACCCAGGATTTCCAAAACTCGGACCTGGGGACCCAATTTTTTTGCCCTAGCACTACATACAGTTGAAGTCGGAAGTTTACACACACTTAGGTTGGAGTCATTAAAACTCATTTTTTCAACCACTCCACAAATTTCTTGTTAACAAACTAGAGTTTTGGCAAGTCGGTTAGGACATCTACTTTGTGCATGACACAAGTAATTTTTCCAACAATTGTTTACAGACAGATTATTTCACTTTTAATTTACTGTATCACAATTCCAGTGGGTCAGAAGTTTACATACACTAAGTTGACTGTGCCTTTAAACAGCTTGGAAAATTCCAGAAAATGATGTCATGGCTTTAGAAGCTTCTGACAGGCTAATTTACATCATTTGAGTCAATTAGAGGTGTACCTGTGGATGTATTTCAAGGCCTACCTTCAAACTCAGTGCCTCTTTGCTTGACTTCATGGGAAAATCTAAAGAAATCAGCCAAGACCTCAGAAATGAAATTGTAGACCTCCACAAGGATGGTTAATCCTTGGGAGCAATTTCCAAATGCCTGAAGGTACCACGTTCATCTGTACAAACAATAGTACTCAAGTATAAACACCATGGGATCACGCAGCCGTCATACCGCTCAGGAAGGAGACGCGTTCTGTCTCCTAGAGATGAACGTACTTTGGTGCGAAAAGGGCAAATCAATCCCAGAACAACAGCAAAGGACCTTGTAAAGATGCTAGAGGAAACAGGCACAAAAGTATCTATATCCACAGTAAAACGAGTCCTATATCGACATAACCTGAAAGGCTCAGCAAGGAAGAAGCGACTGCTCCAAAACCACCATAAAAAAGCCAGACTACGGTTTGCAACTGCACATGGGGACAAAGATCGTACTTTTTGGAAAAATGTCCTCTGGTCTGATGAAACAAAAATATAACTGTTTGGCCATAATGACCATCGTTATGTTTGGAGGAAAAAGGGGGTTCTTCGAAGCCGAAGACCACCATCCCAACTGTGAAGCACGGGGGTGGCAGCATCATGCTGTGGGGGTGCTTTGCTGCAGGAGGGACTGGTGCACTTCACAAAATAGATGGCATCATGAGGAAGGAAAATTATGTGGATATATTGAAGCAACATCTCAAGACATCAGTCAGAAAGTTAAAGCTTGGATGCAAATGGGTCTTCCATGGACAAAGACCCCAAGCATAGTTCCAAAGTTGTGGCAAAATGTCTTAAGGACAACAAAGTAAAGGTATTGGAGTGGCCATCACAAAGCCCTGACCTCAATCCTATAGAAAATGTGTGGGCAGAACTGAAAAACCGTGTGCGAGCAAGGAGGCCTACAAACCTGACTCAGTTACACCAGCTCTGTCAGGAGGAATGGGCCAAAAGTCACCCAACTTATTGTGGGAAGCTTGTGGAAGGCTACCCAAAACGTTTGACCCAAGTTAAACAATTTTAAAGGCAATGCTACCAAATACTAATTGAGTGTATGTAACCTTCTGACCCACTGGGAATGTGATGAAAGAAATAAAAGCTGAAATAAATAATTCTCTCTACTATTATTCTGACATTTCACATTCTTAAAATAAACTGGTGATCCAAACTAGGATTACATGTCAGGAATTGTAAAAAACTGAGTTTAAATGTATTTGGCTAAGGTGTATGTAAACTTCCGACTTCAACTGTAGCTAATTCAAATAATCAACTCATCATCAAGCTTTGATGATTTGAATCAGCTGTGTAGTGCTAGGGCAAAAACCAAAAGGTGCACTCCGTGGGTTCCCCAGGACCTAGTTTGGGAAATGGTCCCTTAACATTTAACATATCTTCCAACGAACTTACTCTTCACACTGTGTCTATGCAGTCTGTCTACAAAGGTCGCCTGTCTGCATGCAGTGTTCCAATCTGGGTCTCGAAACTGTGTTAGCCAGCTGAGATAAAGTCTAGGCATTAGCTTGGGGAGCTAATGCAGGTGTTCAGGTGCATCTCACTATGATCGGCTAGTCTATTGAACACTACAGGTCCCGACACTAGCTATGATCAGCTAGTCAAGCCCTTTATATTTGTGGGAAGTAGTTAACAAGTGTACACTTCAGGAGAAAAGAGATACAGTATTATAAGGGACACACCCTCAGAATAATGTACACCATGCTTTCATCACCATGTTGGGTTGTGTCGTTCTTCTTGACTGTCACAGCCACGATTTAATCCTGCGGTATAATCATGCTAAATTATCTGGTGCCAGGTGAGAGAGAGCGAGCGAGCAAGAGAGCAAGAGAGAGCGAGAGAGCAAGAGAGACAGAGAGACGACTGAAAATTCTGGTGCTTTACTCTCAGTGCAAAACCCATGCATTGTATGTTGAAAGCAGTAAGGTACGATCTGAATATGACTGTGCTGTATATAGGCTAATCTCTCCACCAGCCGGATCCCTCTGTAGTTTGGAGTGTGGAGTTCTGTATGCAAAATGTACCTCTGAATATGCCTGTGTGCTACATAGAGTATTGTGTTTGTTCTGTGGTGTTTTGACCTATCAGAATGTAATGCTACATACACTGTCTATAGTTCGGTGTTTTGACATTTCCAGCGATTTTATTTCATGCTAAGTAGATTAGCTTGCGTTGCTTCAAAGCTTCCCGTGACAAAATGGTGATCAAAGAACGATTTGGCTCATACAGCTGAACTGTCTCTTCGCTGCCGTCTGTCAGCACAGCCAAACATATTTGTCATTCTATAAAACACTTTATAATCGAATACAAGTTTAATACTTTATCAACTACAGTAGTTCCTTCATTGCCGTTTTATTTATTTAGTCAAAGGCTTGTTTAAAGATACCCTCCCGCCCAAATATAACATATACCTCAATACATGCTGTACCTTCTAGCAGGGTCGCATTCATCAGGGCACGCAACATTTTAAAACGTTTCGAGAAAAAAAAAGAAAAAAAAGAATATTAGCTTTTCTTATTGGACAAGTCCAGGTATAGTCCCTGCCCTGTTTCAGACTGTTTTCTTCCGTTTGGTGCATAGTGAACACGACACAGGCTTTATTTACCTCATTGAGCTCATGTGAAGCTACATGTTGCATAACTCTAGCAGACGTGGGGGGAAAAAAATGGCTTTTTATTGCTCAGGAGAGGACGAGGTATTTACTGGATGCATAAGTACCAACGTCCGGCACACATTTAACCTGTACATTATCTGTACATTTACCAAAAACTCTTGTTATTCTGTCTACTAACTATACTATAGCACTCCGTCAGAGCGCCCTGTACATAGCTACAGCTTGGCGAAACAAAATAAAACTCCTACAGCAAATAACTAAACCAGCAAGTCTTACAAAATGCATAGACGACCAGTATCAAAATGCCCTTGTAGTCAGTCGGTATCCTGAAAACTCAACAACATAGGCTACGTCACAAATGGCACCCTATTCCCTATGTAGTTGCACTACTTTTGACCAGGGCCCTATGTAGGAAATAGGGTTCCATTTCAGATGCACAAATAGTGTATAATAATTTATATTTAGCAACGGGCAAGTCGCCAGAGCATGATTTGGGAGGGAGGAGGGGAGGAGGGAAGGAGGGAGGGGGGAGGAGGGGAGGGAGAGATGAGGGGAGGGAGGGAGGGAGGGGGGAGGAGGGGAGGGAGAGATGAGGGGAGGGAGGGAGGAGGGAGGGAGGGAGGAGGGGAGGAGGGAGGGGGGAGGAGGGGAGGGAGAGATGAGGGGAGGGAGAGATGAGGGAGGGAGGGAGGGAGGGAGGGAGGGAGGGAGGGAGGGAGGGAGGGAGGGAGGGAGGGAGAAGAGCAGACGAGATTCTTTGATGTAATGTGTCTGTTCATTGTATCTTATATCAGGGGTTTGACTTACTGAAATGGGGATGATCACAATGATATAATAATGATATGTACAGTGAGGATTTGCATCAGAGAGCCACCTTGCTAGTTCTGATAGGACATCTTATTTTTCTTTAAACGGCATTGTTGGTTAAGGGCTTGTAAGTAAGCATTTCACTGTAAGGTCTACACACCTGTTGTATTCGGCGCATGTGACAAATACAATTTGATTTGATTTGACCTCTGTGTGTAGTGTAGCATGTAGTACGACAGCATCCATAGTGTATCAACACACTCTAGATAGATGGCTCAGTAGTAGTGTGTGTTTCTAAAGGATAATCGACTATGAGGCACATTGTTATGACCTTGACTCACTTCTTCAATTCACCGACTGTGTTTTTAGTATTTTACTGGTGTCAAGTCATTGAGTCTTGACATTGGATTGCCTTCTTCAATTCACCGACTGTGTTTTTAGTATTTTACTGGTGTAAAGTCATTGAGTCTTGCTGCTTATAGATGTGCAGTAATTATTCAGTATGTGACAATGGGTGCGTCCAAAATGGCACCCTACTCCCTGCAAAACAAATGCATATAATATATATAATATAGGGAATACGGTGCAATTTCAGACGCACTCATTGTATAGGATACACTCTCAATACTTTATTTGGTAAACACCGGCTTGGCTAGAGAAATGAAGGCACCAGTAGAGACATATATCACTAGTTATATATATATATATATATATGTGTGTGTGTGTGGGTATGTATGTACACACACAGTTGAAGTCAGAAGTTTACATACACCTTAGCCAAATACATTTTAACTCAGTTTTTCAGAATTCCTGACATTTAATCCTAGTAAAAATTCCCTGTCTTAGGTCAGTTAGGATCACCACTTTATTTTAAGAATATGAAATGTCAGAATAATAGTAGAGAGAATGATTTATTTCAGCTTTTATTTATTTAATCACATTCCCAGTGGGTCAGAAGTTTACATACACTCAATTAGTATTTGGTAGCATTGCCTTTAAATTGTTTAACTTGGGTCAAACGTTTCGGGTAGCCTTCCACAAGCTTCCCACAATAAGTTGGGTGAATTTTGGCCCATTCCTCCTGACAGAGCTGGTGTAACTGAGTCAGGTTTGTAGGCCTCCTTGATCGCACACGCTTTTTCAGTTCTGCCCACACATTTTCTATAGGATTGAGGTCAGGGCTTTGTGATGGCCACTCCAATACCTTGACGTTGTTGTCTTTAAGCCATTTTGCCACAACTTTGGAAGTATGTTTGGGGTCATTGTCCATTTGGAAGACCCATTTGCGACCAAGCTTTAACTTCCTGACTGATGGCTTGAGATGTTGCTTCAATATATCCACATAATTTTCCTTCCTCATGATGCCATCTATTTTGTGAAGTGCACCAGTCCCTCCTGCAGCAAAGAACCCCCCACAGCATGATGCTGCCACCCCCGTGCTTCACGGTTGGGATGGTGTTCTTCAGCTTGCAAGCATCCCATTTTTCCTCCAAACATAACGATGGTCATTATTGTCAAACAGTTCTATTTTTGTTTCATCAGACCAGAGGACATTTCTCCAAAAAGTACGATCTTTGTCCCCATGTGCAGTTGCAAACCGTAGTCTGGCTTTTTTATGGCGGTTTTGGAACATTGGGTTCTTCCTTGCTGAGCGGCCTTTCAGGTTATGTCGATATAGGACTCGTTTTACTGTGGATATAGATATTTTTGTACCTGTTTTCCTCCAGCATCTTCACAAGGTCCTTTGCTGTTCTGGGATTGATTTGCACTTTTTGCATCAAAGTACGTTCATTTCTAGGAGACAGAACGTGTCTCCTTCCTGAGCGGTATGACGGCTGCGTGGTCCCATGGTGTTTATACTTGCGTACTATTATTTGTACAGATGAACGTGGTACCTTCAGGCGTTTGGAAATTGCTCCCAAGGATGAACCAGACTTGTGGAGGTCTACCATTTCTTTCTGAGGTCTTGGCTGATTTATTTAGATTTTCCCATGATGTCAAGCAAAGGGGCACTGAGTTTGAAGGTAGGCCTTGAAATACATCCACAGGTACACCTCCAATTGACTCAAATGATGTCCAATTAGCCTATCAAAAGCTTCTAAAGCAATGACATCATTTTCTGGAATTTTCCAAGCTGTTTAAAGGCACAGTCAACTTAGTGTATGTAAACTTCTGACCCACTGGAATTGTGATACAATGAATTATAAGTGAAATAATCTGTCTGTAAACAATTGTTGTAAAAATTACTTGTGTCACGCACAAAGTAGATGTCCTAACCGACTTGCCAAAACTATAGTTTGTTAACAAGAAATTTGTGGAGTGGTAGAAAAACGAGTTTTAATGACTCCAACCTAAGTGCATGTAAACTTCCAACTTCAACTGTATATATATATATATATATATATATAGCAGTATATATAATAGTAAATATACTTACAGTATATAAACCTTATATAATAGTATAATTACTGTCCCCCAGCCATCTATAACACCCCTATATAAGACTATATAAGCAAGACGTTAAGGAGAGGTTACGTTACAATCCAGGCCAAGCAAGCAGGAGGCAAATAATTTATCTCGATCATTTATCTTAATCATTTATCTTAATCTCTGTAATATTTTTATTTCAACAAAAATAAAATAGCATGCTAAAATGATATAATAAAACAAAGAGGAATAATGTATTATCATGTCCTATAGTTGTGGCTTTTCTGTCTTTGAACTATAATACCCCCCCTTTTAGCCTCTAGGTGGGGGTAACACTCCATGTTGGTTTGTAGAGAGAGGGTTGATATGAGGAAGGTGTTTGATGCAATTGTTTGATGTTGTTGCCACTTGCATTTTCATTATAAAAAAAAGTTCTGATGACAATGATTGTGTTGAAGATAATACAACTCAGAATGTAGATCCAATGTAACCAACCGATGGTGATGGTGGACTACCTGGGGATAGATAGACAGTGGTAGTGGGTAGACTTATGGGTATGGGCATGGTTGGTGGTGAGACCTAGTCAAGAGATGGCTTAACGGGGGGTCTGGGGTGCAGTGGACAGGGGGAATGTCCTGTCTTCTTGTTGTCCTAGGCTCTAATGCACGACAGGTTGGTGGAGCTGCCAGGTCAAACCTACGGTTGAAAATTCCGGTAACTTTCCCAAAATTCCCTGGTTTTCCAGAACCAACCAGGATTTCTGGCAAACCAGGCAACTTTGGGAAAAGTTACAGGAATTTTGCCACCCCACGTCAGAAAGACCACAACCCTCCTTCTGCTAATCACAGGACACACCGTCCCTCTCTTCTCCTTCTGCTAATCACAGGACACATCGTCCCTCTCTTCTCCTTCTGCTAATCACAGGACACATCGTCCCTCTCTTCTCCTTCTGCTAATCACAGGACACATCGTCCCTCTCTTCTCCTTCTGCTAATCACAGGACACATCGTCCCTCTCTTCTTCTCCTCATCTACAGGTCAAGGCCTCCTCTCAGTCTGTGTCCCACCAACACCTGAGTCAGTTTTTGCTGGCTGGGTTTAATCCAGGGGCCGGGGCCGGCGTAGGTGGCCTTCCGTGGCTGTGTGCTTCTCCAGGGGCCTGGGGTGTGGGATGCATGGGTTGCCCGACACCATGACTGGGTGCTCCATGGGTCCCGTCTCAGGTCCCTGGGATCCCCCCACCTGGGTGGGGCCCCGGCAGTGGATCCAGAGATGCTGGCAGCAGACACACTGACCTGGTCAGAGAAGCTGGCCCCGGAGGCTCCTGAGGCCCCTGACTCTGCATCGGACAGCTCAGCGTCTCCATCCTGCAGCGGCATGAGGAAGGAGAAGGGAGCTCTCTCTCTCTCTTTCTCTGGGGGTCTGTCTCTTTTTTCCGGCCCAGAATCCTCCACCACAGGTCCTGCAGCCGCCGTCTTCACCTCCATCTCAGCCTCCCTCTCCCTCTCCCTCTCTACCTCCCTCTTCCTCTCTACCTCCCTCTCGCCCTCCCTCTTCCTCCTCCCCTCTTCCCTCCCTACTACCTTCACCTGTGTTTCACTGGCTGAGGGAAGGCTACTTTGCCTGTGTATCTCCTGCTCCTCTATTTCCTCTACCCTCTCTCTCCTCTCACTTTGTGTTGTCCTGCTCCTCTGCTGTTTTGACCTCTGTTTGGCCCTGCTGTGCCTGACCCCCTGCACTGTTTCCACTACCTCCTCCTGTCTGTCCCAGCTCCTCAGTACGTTCTTGGGTAAACTATGGGTACATTTCCTGTTGTCCTTATTCTCTGACCTCTGACCTCTGTGGCTGACCACCTGACTCTCCGCCTCCTCCTCATTCTCCTCCTCCTCCTCCTCCTCCTCCTCCTCCTCAGGCCAATCCAGGTCTGTGTCAGGAGTACCTCGCCCTCCTCCTCCTCCTCCTCCTCCTCTGCTACTCCTTCCCCCCAGACGACCTCCCTTCCTCTGCCTCCCTCTCCTCTCCCTCTCTCCTCCTCCTCCTCCTCTATCCACCCTTCCGCTCTTCGTTGGCAGAGAGCGTGTCACATCTACTGCAGCCACACCCGGCTCCTCTGGGTAGAGAGAGGAGGAGGGGGAGACTGATCTGGGATCATGGTCTGAGAGAGGAGAGTGAGAAGGAGAGAGATAGAGAGGAGAGGGGGGGGTCAGAGAGAGGGTCAGAGAGAGGGGGAGGAGAGGGGGTCAGAGCGAGGGTCAGAGAGAGGGGGAGGAGAGGGGGTCAGAGAGAGGGGGAGAGATAGAGAGGAGAGGGGGGGTCAGCGAGAGGGGGGTCAGAGAGAGGGGGAGGAGAGGGGGTCAGAGAGAGGGGGAGAGATAGAGAGGAGAGGGGGGTCAGAGAGAGGGGGGTCAGAGAGAGGGGGATGAGATGGGGTCAGAGAGAGGGGGAGAGATAGAGGAGAGGGGGGGTCAGAGAGAGGGGGTCAGAGAGAGGGGGAGAGATAGAGGAGAGGGGGGGTCAGAGAGAGGGGGGTCAGAGAGAGGGGGATGAGAGGGGGTCAGAGAGAGGGGGAGAGAGATGAGAGGGGGGTCAGAGAGAGGGGGGTCAGAGAGAGGGGGATGAGAGGGGGTCAGAGAGAGGGGGAGAGAGATGAGAGGGGGGTCAGAGAGAGGGGGAGAGATAGAGAGGAGAGGGGGTCAGAGAGAGGGGAAGAGATAGAGAGGAGAGGGGGTTAGAGAGAGGGGGATGAGAGGGGGTCAGAGAGAGGGGGAGAGATAGAGGAGAGGGGGGGTCAGAGAGAGGGGGGTCAGAGAGAGGGGGATGAGAGGGGGGCAGAGAGAGGGGGAGAGAGATGAAAGGGGGGTCAGAGAGAGAGGGAGAGATAGAGAGGAGAGGGGGTCAGAGAGAGGGGGAGATATAGAGAGGAGGGGGGGTCAGAGAGAGGGGGAGAGATAGAGAGGAGAGGGGGGTCAGAGAGAGGGGGAAGAGAGGGGGTCAGAGAGAGTGAGAGGCGTCAGAGAGAGGGGGGTCAGAGAGAGGGGGAGAGATAGAGAGGAGAGGGGATCAGAGAGAGGGGGAGGAGAGGGGGTCAGAGAGAGGGGGAGGAGAGGGGGTCAGAGAGAGGGGGAGAGATAGAGAGGAGAGGGGGGTCAGAGATAGAGGGGGAGAGATAGAGGAGAGGAGGTCAGAGAGGGGGTGAGATAGAGGAGAGGAGTCAGAGTGAGGGGGAGAGTAAGAGAGGAGAGGGGGGTCAGAGAGAGGGGGAGAGAGATGAGAGGGGGAGGAGAGGGGGTCAGAGAGAGGGGGTGGGAGATAGAGAACAGAGGGGGTCAGAGAGAGGGGGAGGAGAGGGGGAGAGATCGAGAGTAGAGGGGGTCAGAGATAGAGGGGGTCAGCGAGAGGGGGAGGAGAGGGAGTCAGAGAGAGGGGAAGAGATATAGGGGAAAGGGGGTCAGAGAGAGATAGAGAAGAGAGGGTGTCAGAGAAAGGGGGAGGAGAGGGGGTCAGAGAGAGGGGGAGAGATAGAGAGGAGAGGGGGTCAGAGAGAGGGGGAGAGAGATGAGAGGGGGAGGAGAGGGGGGTCAGAGAGAGGGGGTGGGAGATAGAGAACAGAGGGGGTCAGAGAGAGGGGGAGGAGAGGGGGAGAGATCGAGAGTAGAGGGGGTCAGCGAGAGGGGGAGGAGAGGGAGTCAGAGAGAGGGGAAGAGATATAGGGGAAAGGGGGTCAGAGAGAGATAGAGAAGAGAGGGTGTCAGAGAGAGCGGGAGATATAGAGAGGAGGGGGGGTCAGAGAGAGGGGGAGATATAGAGAGGAGGGGGGGTCAGAGAGAGGCGGAGAGGACAGGCAGAGACAGAGTGGGCAGAGAGAGGGGGGGGAGACACACAGGGAGAAAGAGACAGAGAAAGACAGAGGAGAGGGGGGGTGCAGAGAGAGGGGGAGAGAGATGAGAGGGTGAGGAGAGGGGGGTCAGAGAGAAAAACAACTTAGACTGGGTGCTCCACAACTTAGAAACAGTTTCCAGTGTAATGTAACAACAGTGAAGAAACTATTGACAGTGAGTTGGGATGAAAGGTAACAATAAGGTTCCATGTGTAAAGGGTTTATAAAGGGTTTATAAAGGGTTTATAATTACATTATTAAAGGTTATTTAATCATTTGTAAATGCATTATAAACCATTAATAAATGGATTATAACAAATTGGTCAAAATAGTGCGATAGCTAGTCAGTGCTTGCTAAACAGTGATTCACTATTTACCTCCATCGATTAACCATTTACAAACGCACTTACCAATGCGTATAATATCGAAGCCGTATGTATGTCTTATCATAAAACCTTATTTTCAAATGGTTGCACAGTTTAACAATACTTATTTTCTCACTTGGGTGTGATGCATTGTTGCTCTGTCCAATGAACAGAAATGGTTGGTTTTCAGACCAGTGGTCAACTCCCATGATGTGTCTTGCCCCACGTTTGAAAGTGTGCAAAGGCCAGACAGCAGAGATCTCGCGAAATAATCGTTGTTCACAAGATAAAAATGTTGACAGAGGAGAGAGGGTAAATTCTCAATACAATTTTTTAACTTTTGTATACACAAGTTCTGCTGGATGATTTAGCACGCTGCTCAGTTAGCTAACGTTTGCTAGCTCGGCTGTCCTAACTAGCTAGCAGTGGGTAAAACCTAAAACGTATTTTTGAATATAGAAATTATGCTAAACGATTAACCAAGAGATAATCTTTGGCATGATATAGTTACCTAGCTAAATATATTATGTTTGTTAGCTAGCAAATGTTAAGGCCTTGATACACTGGCAATTTTTCTAGACAATATTGCAGAGCAATGTTGCTGGCAACGGAGTGGGGTCTGAGACACTGGAGCAATAATGGGCACATGGACATGAATAATAGATTTCATATGAAGCATATATTAACTTCCCCGTGTATTTACCCATCTCCTATAGCTTGTTGTTGACTGCCACGTCGGTGCTATAATTTATTATCCAACAAACAAGCACTAAAGAGGTGTTGCACCTATCCTGGGCAATCATTCAACCTAAAGCCTCGTTCCCATTACCCGTAAGCACTCCGTTACGTTGCGCGCCGGATGTCATGCATTTCAATGGGGACGTCCACAAATGGAGTGGAATCGCAACGCCCCCTTGCGTTTGAAGGCTCCATTGTGAGACAGACACCGTATACTTTTTACATTTTTCATACTTTGCAGGAGTCAGGGTTTTGGGTCACGAGGTCTGGGATCCTGGGTGCCTCACCGGATGGTCTGGTGGTGGTCAAGTGCCCCTATGGTGCAAGGGACTTTACCATTGACAATACGGTAAAATAGACAGGGCTATCTGCACATCTAAAATCCTACTATGTGACATTTCTGCAGGGGATGGAGGAATTATCTGGAATGCTCAACTAGACGATCAGGACAGTCTAGAGTACTCTTTGCCCGAAGAGGTGAAGTATTGCGATGAGCTACTGTAGGTAATTTGAAGAAGAAAAAAAAGCTAAACAAGAATGCACACGAGAAATACACAATATCAATGATTTACGCGAGAAACTAAAAAGGCTATAATATCTATGCTACTTGCTAGGTTACTTACTACTTGTCGATGATTTCACATGGAGAAATGTGCGTTGAGGGATGACATCAAAGCTTGCAATAAGATGTGTAGTTCTGTATGATAGCCACATTAGCGGCTAATTAGCATTTCATTTTGGGGGGTAATTACAGGCGAATATATTGATAAAAGTTACGTTGTCAGAGAGAGATTTATGTGGTTATCAAAACGTCAAGCCAGGGTGAAACACAGACCTTTATATGAAGTAGTTCTAAAATACCAGATGTAAAAATGAATGGTGAAAAATTGATTGGAACCATGTCTGGGTTTTAAGGCTAGGTTTTATGGGTATTATGACTCATACTGTGGTGCTCAATTTTGAACCATTTAATTTGTCTTAAAAGACAAACTCCGCCTACCCGGCAGACAGGGGAGATCCGTGACTAAATCGAGTTCGCCCACTGCGCTGGCCAATCGGATAGCTAAAATCACCGTTCCTACAGCTTCCAAGACCCCGGCCACAGCAAAGTTTGATACTAGCCTACGTGAGATTTCATAACTTTTAAAACTGTGACCAAAGTGAGACTGTCAAAGAATACAGCAAAGAGCTGCTGTTTTTAAGAGTGAGTTCATGTCAAAGTTTTTTATTCAGCACTGTCAACACTGTTTTTATTCAACACTATTACAAAACATAAAATGCGTTTTTTCCCTAATTCCACTGGCGCTGCAGCTGCAATGAACAGAGTCAAGTCTATCAATAGCCCTGCGTTTTTATTATTATTAGCAGCTCATCGTGTCTATTTTAATATCGAGGAATATTTAACTTTCTCTGGTCATAGGAACATGAATTTGTGCATGAGGCAGATTCGATGCAACTCCAGCTTCACCATCAGGTGGAGACGGTGTCCCCTTCTCTCTGGTCAATCTCACCAGAGGAAAGGAAGGGGAGAGCAGGGAGCGTGAGAGGCGGACCCTCGGCTGCTCTCTCCTTCCCTCCGCTGAGAGTAATGCTGTGTTCAAAACAACTGGAAACTCTGAAATCTCCAACTTCCATCTCCAACTCGGAACTCTAAAAAAAATACTGACTAGGAAAAATCGTATTCAACGGTCATCCAACTCGGAATTCCAAGTCTGAAACTCAGACATCTTTCTAGAGCTCTGACTTTACAACCTGAAGAACACTGACGTCATGATTTGACCTCGTTTTTTTTTTTTTTAGTTCCCAGTTGTCTTGAAAGCACCATGACCATCAGATGCAGGTACCATCCAGTAAAAGAAAAAATATAATTATTTGCAAATTATTTCAATTTATGCTCAGCTGTGCCTCACAAGTGATACACCAACTGGTTTATTTTGTTATCAAAGCTCGAGTTTTGAAATATAATATGGTCTGAGGTTAACAATATTGGCAGGCCAGGCATGTAACCAATATGCTGTGATATTGTATTAGGCCTACTGCACAAACCTCATTCCTACAGAACTGTTTTTATTAGGTTAATGTAAAATTTTTTTAAAGTCAAGTTAAAAAGAAATCTGAGAGGTAGATCTCGGCTTGCTTTTTGACTGTGAAAGTGATCTTTATTCAGAAAAGGTTGGTGACCACTGACGTAGACTCTGTGCCACGAAATGAGTGACAAAACATTACAAAACCTGGCCAGATAATTTCAAGTCATCAGTCAAGTCGAAGTCAAGTCCTGAGTTTTGAGGCTCCAGGTCAAGTCTCAAGTTATTTTATTTTCTATCAAGTCGAGTCTCAGGTCATCAAATTTGTGACTTGAGTCAGACTTGAGTCCAAGTCATGTGACTCGAGTCCACAACTCTGATAACTAGATTTTGAAAAAGTTTTACTTCACAATTCTAAGCTAGGTAGTGTAAGTGTTATTCAAGCTAGCTAGCTAGTTAAACATACAAAAAACTATCTAAAACGAAAAACGATATGTAAAATCTACATGGTTCGCTAGCTAGCGGATTAGCCTGTTTGTCCCACTGAACACCACCGTGGATATTTTCGGCAGTTAAACATGACAAACTGAGCAAAGCATGTATGTATTAACGTATCATGATATAATATTGTAGTGGCACAACATATGAGACATGAATGGCCAACATTTCACTCTAACATGGGAGTTGATTTTCTCTCGCTTCAGCTCAAAAGCGGTTGCCATGTTTTCCAAAGTATAGACTGATCACATGACCAATATCTGTGCTTTGATTAGAGGATTCCTACAAATTGCCCATTAGGTGGAGCTGCCGATCAAGATTCCCCGATAATAAAAAGTAGCTGATGTTCAATGTAAAATAGTTGCAGCAACCATTGCTGGCAACATTGCACGGCAATATTGCCTCTCAAAACTGCCAGTGTATCAAGGCCTTAACTTACTATCTAGCTACCTAGCTAATTAGCTAGTGTACTAGCAAACATTTGGATAACTAGCTAACCTCTTTAATCTGTGGTAGCTAGCTATTAGTGTTAGCAAGTAATATTAAACACTAGTTAGCTATTATTATTATTATTATTATTATTATTATTATTATTATTATTATTATTATTATTATTATTAGCTAGCGTTGCACTACCAGTGCCGGATTAAGAAATCATAGGCCCAGGGGCTTACAGTTATTTTTAATAAACGATTAATCCTCTGTGGCTAAATTATGCTCTCTGGTGTATTTTGAACATTGATATCGGGCTCCTGTGGTTGGATAAAAAACATATATACACTACCAGTCAAAAGTTTGGAGACACCTACTCATTCAAGGGTTTTTCTTTATTTTTAATTTTTTTTACATTGCAGAATAATAGTGAAGACATCAAAACTATCAAATAACACATATGGAATCATGTAGTAACCAAAAAGGTGTTAAACAAATCAAAATATATTTTATATTTGAGATTCTTCAAATAGCCACCCTCTCACAAAGACACGGTGGTTGGAACCAAAAAATCTCCATTTGGACTACAGCACCAAAGGATACATTTCCAACAGTCTAATATCCATTGCTCGTGTTTCTGGGCCCAAGCAGGTCTCTTCTTCTTATTGGTGTCCTTTAGTGGTGGTTTCTTTGCAGCAATTCGACCATGATGGCCTGATTCACACAGTCCCCTCTGAACATTTGATGTTGAGATGTGTCTGTGACTTGAACTCTGTGAAGCATTTATTTGGGCTGCAATTTCTGAGGCTGGTAACTCTAATGAACGTATCCTCTGCAGCAGAGGTAACTCTGGGTCTTCCTTTCCTGTGGCGGTCCTCATGAGAGCCAGTTTCATCATAGCGCTTGATGGTTTTTGCGACTGCACTTGAAGAAACTTTCAGAGTTCTTGAAATGTTCCGTATTGACTGACCTTCATGTCTTAAAGTAATGATGGACTGTCGTTTCTCTTTGCTTATTGGAGCTGTTCTTTCCATAATATGGACTTGGTCTTTTACCAAATAAGGCTATCTTCTGTATATTTGAAAAATATCAAATATATTTGGATTTGTTTAACACTTTTTTGGTTACTGCATGATTCCATATGTGTTATTTCATAGTTTTGATGTCTTCACTATTATTCTACAATGTAAAAAATAATAAAAAATAAAGAAAAACTCTTGAATGAGTAGGTGTGTCCAAACTTTTGACTGGTAGTGTACATATACTACATACATAATAAATACAGTATGTACAGGTTAGGGAAATACAGTGCATTCGGAAAGTATTCAGACCCCGTGACTTTTTCCACATGTTTTTACGTTACAGCCTTTATCTAAAATTGATTACATAATTTTTTCCCCTCAGCAATCTACACACAATACCCCATAATGACAAAGCAAAAATATTTTATTTACATAAGTATTCAGACCCTTTGCTATGAGACTTGAAATTGAGCTCAGGTGCATCCTGTTTCCATTGATCATCCTTGAGATGTTTCTACAACTTTATTGGAGTCCACCTGTGGTCACGTCTGGAGGAAACCTGGCACCATCCCTATGGTGAAGCATGGTGGTGGCATCATCATGCTGTGGGGATGTTTTTCAGCGGCAGGGACTGGGAGACTAGTCAGGATCGAGGGAAAGATGAACGGAGCAAAGTACAGAGAGATCCTTGATGAAAACCTGCTCCAGAGCGCTCAGGACCTCAGACTTTGGCGTAGGTTCACCTTCCAACAGGACAACAACCCTAAGCACACAGCCAAGACAAGACAATGCAGTTGGTAGAGCATGGCGCTTGCAACGCCAGGGTTGTGGGTTCGATTCCCATGGGGGGCCAGTATGAAAAATGTATGTACTCACTAACTGTAAGTCGCTCTGGATAAGAGCATCTGCTAAATGACTAAAATGTAAAATGTAAATGTAAGTCTCTGAATGTCCTTGAGTGGCCCAGCCAGATTCCGGACTTGAACCCAATCAAACATCTTTGGAGAGACATGAAAATAGCTGTGCAGCAACGCTCCCCATCCAACCTGACAGAGCTTGAGAGGACCTGCAGAGAAGAATGGGAGAAACTCCCCAAATACAGGTGTGCCAAGCTTGTAGTGTCATACCCAAGAAGACTCGAGGCTGTAATCGCTGCTAAAGGTGTTTCAACAAAGTACTGAATAAAGGGTCTGAATACAATGTAAATGCAATATTTCCGTTTAGAATTGTTCATACATTTGCAAAAAAAATTAAAAAGCTGTTTTTGCTTTGTCATTATGGGATATTGTGTGTAGATTGATGAGGGGGAAAAAACAATTTATTCCATTTTAGAATAAGGCTGTAACGTAACAAAATGTGGATAAAGTCAAGGGGTCTGAATACTTTCCGAATGCACTGTATTTCCTTAACCTTTTCTATTTATTTTTGCTGCCTCTTGGGCCCCCCACAGTCCTGGGCCCAGGGGCTTCAGGCAGGGTACACCCCTGCATTAATACGGTCCTGTGGATAACATAACTAGCTAAGCCTATATGGTATAAATCCTGATAATGATGATAGTAGAGTTATGTGGAACTAGAGTGTCTATGCTAAAATGTCATACATTCCTATTCTCTCCCACAGATTCCCATGAGGTCTCAGACTCCAGGATGTGAAATGCTTAACAAGAAAGAAGGGGACCATGAGACACAATGATGTATTTTAAATAGTTAAATTGGTTGTCAGTTTCTATTCTGACTTGTTAGAAGAGGAGAAAAATATAATATACTGTTATACATGTTTTCCAACTCATTAATAAATGGCCAGAAGGTTTCCACTTTCTTTAAAGTTATCTTTTCAGCAGTTAAATGTTGGTGACTCATTTGTTTATGGTCAGTGGATTGCCATTTTAAAACAAGGTATAATTTTAGCAGTTATAAATGTTGATAAGTCTGTCACTTTAAAATATGGTATACTCTTAGCAGTTATACATGTGGGTAAATAATGTATAGATTATTTGAGAGTTCACTCAGAGCTTAGACATACTTCTAGGCAGTATTGGATACTCATCACTACATACATGAGAGAAGATTCAACACTTTGCTAAACATGTTCAGTCAATGAATGGTGGGTATGAAAACCAAAACGTTCAACGTTGTGAGAGGATGCCTCTTCCACTGTTTCACGAACCAAAGGTGTTACGCATACCATTTCACACCAGAGCGTTCACCATAGTTGGACTATCACAGAGAAGTGGTAGGTATGTTGATATAATCTGGTAAAGGGGGGTCATAAATTAGGAATGATGATTGAATAATGTCCTGGATGTACATTTGACCAGGGCATCAGGGTTTCAAAGGTGGGTCAAGACATCATGAAAACCAACCTCTTCTGTTCCTGGGACAAAGCACCAATGTGTCACATCCAAAAGTGAGAAAATAACAATTATTCAACTGTGAAACTATTAAAAATAAGGTTGCATGATGATACATAATAACTGGAGGTAAATATTGGCTCACTATTTGGCAAACACTGACCAGTCATTGCACTATTTTGACCAAAGCGATATAACTGTTTATTAATGGTTTATAATGCATTTACAAATGATTTAATCATCGTTAATAACGTAATTATAACCCCTTTATAAACCCTTTACAAATGGAACCTTATTGTAACGTGTTACCGGATGGAAATGTACAGTACACAGTACAACAAGCCTTGTGGCCTTTGATCTAGAAACACTAAGTATGTATAGGTATGAGCTAGAAACACTAAGTATGTATAGGTATGATCTAGAAACACTAAGTATGTATAGGTATGATCTAGAAACACTAAGTATGTATAGGTATGAGCTAGAAACACTAAGTATGTATAGGTATGATCTAGAAACACTAAGTATGTATAGGTATGATCTAGAAACACAAAGTATGTATAGGTATGATCTAGAAACACTAAGTATGTATATGTATGATCTAGAAACACTAAGTATGTTAATTTCATTTTAATCTCTTTGTTTCAACAAGCCTAATCTGTGTTCTGAGTAAAGTTACTCTCTCACTGAGATATACATGGCTGATGTTTGTACTGAAATAGCTACATCCACAAGGACAGATGCAGGCTGAACAAGAAGGCCTGTTATTTAATTATATTTATATACAGGCGTAGCAAGTATAAGACACCATTTATAAGGGGGTCATTCATGCTGATGATACATTATAGCTGCAGGCTTTAAAAATTGAAACGGCACTTGTACAGTTTTACTGTTGGATTACATACCACCAGGAGTGATACATAAATAACTCCATTCCATAGTTCACAAGGTAGGACTCACTGCATATAATTCAACTGCAAGAGCAAATAAACCTGGAGATATGAGACACCTCTTGTTCATGTAACTCAGGGCAACAAGGACATGTGGTCCCAACTGTGTGGTTCAGTTGGTAAGAGCGTGGCACTAAAAACGCCAAGGCTGTGGGTTCAATTCCTGCAGCGATCAGGTCCACATTACTAGGATGGATAAAAGGGTCTGCTAAGTGGCATATGTCAATGTGAAGAGTTCTAGAACACAAAGGGATGTAGAAATCAGAGTTCTAGAACACAAAGGGATGTAGAAATCAGAGTTCTAGAACACAAAGGGATGTAGAAATCAGAGTTCTAGAACACAAAGGGATGTAGAAATCAGAGTTCTAGAACACAAAGGGTTGGAGAAATAAGAGTTCTAGAACACAAAGGGATGTAGAAATCAGAGTTCTAGAACACAACGGGATGTAGAAATCAGAGTTCTAGAACACAAAAGGATGTAGAAATCAGAGTTCTAGAACACAAAGGGATGTAGAAATCAGAGTTCTAGAACACAAAGGGATGTAGAAATAAGAGTTCTAGAACACAAAGGGATGTAGAAATAAGAGTTCTAGAACACAAAGGGATGTAGAAATAAGAGTTCTAGAACACAAAGGGATGTAGAAATAAGAGTTCTAGAACACAAAGGGATGTAGAAATAAGAGTTCTAGAACACAAAGGGATGTAGAATTCAGAGTTCTAGAACACAAAGGGATGTAGAAATAAGAGTTCTAGAACACAAAGGGATGTAGAAATCAGAGTTCTAGAACACAAAGGGATGTAGAAATAAGAGTTCTAGAACACAAAGGGATGTAGAAATCAGAGTTCTAGAACACAAAGGGATGTAGAAATCAGAGTTCTAGAACACAAAGGGATGTAGAAATCAGAGTTCTAGAACACAAAGGGATGTAGAAATAATAGTTATAGAACACAAAGGGATGTAGAAATCAGAGTTCTAGAACACAAAGGGATGTAGAAATCAGAGTTCTAGAACACAAAGGGATGTAGAAATAAGAGTTCTAGAACACAAAGGGATGTAGAAATCAGAGTTCTAGAACACAAAGGGATGTAGAAATCAGAGTTCTAGAACACAAAGGGATGTAGAAATCAGAGTTCTAGAACACAAAGGGATGTAGAAATAAGAGTTCTAGAATACAAAGGGATGTAGAAATAAGAGTTCTAGAACACAAAGGGATGTAGAAATAAGAGTTCTAGAACACAAATGGATTTAGAAATAAGAGTTCTAGAACACAAAGGGATGTAGAAATCAGAGTTCTAGAACACAAAGGGATGTAGAAATAAGAGTTCTAGAACACAAAGGGATGTAGAAATAAGAGTTCTAAAACACAAAGGGATGTAGAAATCAGAGTTCTAGAACACAAAGGGATGTAGAAATCAGAGTTCTAGAACACAAAGGGATGTAGAAATCAGAGTTCTAGAACACAAAGGGATGGAGGGAGGAAGAGAATAAACCAGAGAATGGAAGACTAACAGGAAGGGATACCAACCGCGTATTCTCTGTTCTGCCGATGACATAGAAACAAGGCTCTCCCTGCTTAGAGTTGGTCATACACAGAGACAGGCTGGAGAGCTCCACTGAGAGGGAGGAGGAGGAGGAGCAGGAAGCAGGGATGGAGAGGGAGGGAGGAGGAGAGAGATGGAAAAGTAGAGGGAGAGAGAAATAGAAGGAAAGAGACAGTAGAAGGAAAGACAGAGGGAGACCACAAGTTGGGTCAGGAGAAAGACAAATAGAGAAAGAAGAAAACCAAAGTGTTAAAAGTCAAGACAGGAAGAAAGACTCTTAGCAGCAAGAAAGAAAGCACCAGATAGAGGAAACAAGTGAAAGAAGCGACCCTTTTGAACGGGTCAATAAAGCCTTGTTCACACTGCAGGCCTCAATACTCAAATCAGTTTTGTTTTTCAAATTAGTTTTGGAATACTGACTGTCCACACAGCAAGTTACAAGTGACCAAATCAGATTTGTGTGTGTTCAGACAGGAGTCATTTGCTGCCATGGCTACGCTAGTTGTCATAGTAATGACGGGTGTGTGCACATTGGTGTAGGCAGATTGGTGGTGGTGCTCGTGCTTCCTGTCACTTCCTATCACTTTATTTAGCATGGACTGGTACCCCGGGTGGGTGGAGACTTCACTTAAGGACAAATGGAATGGTCTAAAATGAGCAGACTCTGCTCACCCGGGTCTCCGGGCCATGCAAAACAAACTCCCCCACTCAGAAGTTACAGTATGTGGCAAGCTACATACTGTAAACAATCAACAAGCTAGTTAGCTACCACGTGTTCTTGTGAAACTGTCAACAGACTAGCTGGCAAGCAACAAGATGTGCCAAATAACAGCCTAAAAACTACTTGAGGGCAAATAAATCTGATTTGACCGTTCAGACACAAGTCGCAAGGCCAGGAATGGTTTGAAATGTGACTTGTAATATCAGATTCTATGTGCTTTTTGGCTGTTTAGACTGCAGGAAAAAGAACAGATTGGAAACAGATATGCAAAAAATATATATTTGAGTTACTTCAAACTGCCAATGTGAACAAGGCTTAACAATCAATAAGAAACTGATCAATCAGGATTTTAGACTCTAGCTAATCTTCCAGTAATAGTAATGTCTGCAACTCTTATCATTAACTGAGATGCACAAACAAACAAAGTTTTTATCCCACTGGGATTTTGGTCACGTTCCTCTAATGACGCACCCATTTCATCCCTCCTTCCTCCCTCTCCCACCTCCTCCTTCCTCCCTCTCCCACCTCCTCCTTCCTCCCTCTCCCACCTCCTCCTTCCTCCCTCTCCCACCTCCTCCTTCCTCCCTCTCCCACCTCCTCCTTCCTCCCTCTCCCACCCCTCTCCCACCTCCTCCTTCCTCCCTCTCCCCACCTCCTCCTTCCTCCCTCTCCCACCTCCTCCTTCCTCCCTCCCTCCCTCTCCCACCTCCTCCTTCCTCCCTCTCCCACCTCCTCCTTCCTTCCTCCCTCTCCCACCTCCTCCTTCCTCCCTCTCCCACCTCCTCCTTCCTCCCCTCCCTGTCTCTTACCATAGTCTGGGACATATCCTCCCCTCCCTGTCTGTTACCATAGTCTGGGACGTATCCTCCCCCTCCCTGTCTGTTACCATAGTCTGGGACGTATCCTTCCTCCCCTCCCTGTCTCTTACCATAGTCTGGGACATATCCTTCCTCCCCTCCCCGTCTGTTACCATAGTCTGGGACGTATCCTTCCTCCCCTCCCTGTCTCTTACCATAGTCTGGGACGTATCCTTCCTCCCCTCCCTGTCTCTTACCATAGTCTGGGACGTATCCTCCCCTCCCTGTCTCTTACCATAGTCTGGGACGTATCCTTCCTCCCCCTCTCTGTCTGTTACCATAGTCTGGGACATATCCTTCCTCCCCTCCCTGTCTCTTACCATAGTCTGGGACGTATCCTTCCTCCCCTCCCTGTCTGTTACCATAGTCTGGGACGTATCCTTCCTCCCCTCCCTGTCTGTTACCATAGTCTGGGACGTATCCTTCTTCCCCCTCTCTGTCTGTTACCATAGTCTGGGACGTATCCTCCCCTCCCTGTCTCTTACCATAGTCTGGGACGTATCCTCCCCTCCCTGTCTGTTACCATAGTCTGGGACGTATCCTCCCCTCCCTGTCTGTTACCATAGTCTGGGACGTATCCTTCCTCCCCTCCCTGTCTGTTACCATAGTCTGGGACGTATCATTCCTCCCCCTCCCTGTCTCTTACCATAGTCTGGGACGTATCCTTCCTCCCCTCCCTGTCTGTTACCATAGTCTGGGACATATCCTTCCTCCCCTCCCTGTCTGTTACCATAGTCTGGGACATATCCTTCCTCCCCTCCCTGTCTCTTACCATAGTCTGGGACGTATCCTCCCCTCCCTGTCTCTTACCATAGTCTGGGACGTATCCTTCCTCCCCTCCCTGTCTCTTACCATGGTCTGGGACGTATCCTTCCTCCCCTCCCTGTCTCTTACCATAGTCTGGGACGTATCCTCCCCTCCCTGTCTGTTACCATTGTCTGTGACGTATCCTCCCCTCCCTGTCTGTTACCATAGTCTGGGACGTATCCTTCCTCCCCTCCCTGTCTCTTACCATAGTCTGGGACGTATCCTCCCCTCCCTGTCTGTTACCATAGTCTGGGACGTATCCTTCCTCCCATCCCTGTCTCTTACCATAGTCTGGGACATATCCTTCCTCCCCTCCCTGTCTCTTACCATAGTCTGGGACGTATCCTTCCTCCCCTCCCTGTCTCTTACCATAGTCTGGGACGTATCCTCCCCTCCCTGTCTCTTACCATAGTCTGGGACATATCCTTCCTCCCCTCCCTGTCTCCTACCATAGTCTGGGACATATCCTTCCTCCCCTCCCTGTCTCTTACCATAGTCTGGGACGTATCCTTCCTCCCCTCCCTGTCTGTTACCATAGTCTGGGACATATCCTTCCTCCCCTCCCTGTCTGTTACCATAGTCTGGGACGTATCCTCCCCTCCCTGTCTCTTACCATAGTCTGGGACGTATCCTTCCTCCCCCTCTCTGTCTGTTACCATAGTCTGGGACGTATCCTCCCCTCCCTGTCTGTTACCATAGTCTGGGACGTATCATTCCTCCCCTCCCTGTCTGTTACCATAGTCTGGGACATATCCTTCCTCCCCTCCCTGTCTGTTACCATAGTCTGGGACGTATCCTTCCTCCCCTCCCTGTCTGTTACCATAGTCTGGGACGTATCCTTCCTCCCCTCCCTGTCTGTAACCATAGTCTGGGACGTATCCTCCCCTCCCTGTCTGTTACCATAGTCTGGGACATATCCTTCCTCCCCTCCCTGTCTCTTACCATAGTCTGGGACGTATCCTCCCCTCCCTGTCTCTTACCATAGTCTGGGACGTATCCTTCCTCCCCTCCCTGTCTGTTACCATAGTCTGGGACATATCCTTCCTCCCCTCCCTGTCTCTTACCATAGTCTGGGACATATCCTTCCTCCCCTCCCTGTCTCTTACCATAGTCTGGGACGTATCCTTCCTCCCCTCCCTGTCTGTTACCATAGTCTGGGACGTATCCTTCCTCCCCTCCCTGTCTGTTACCATAGTCTGGGACGTATCCTCCCCTCCCTGTCTGTTACCATAGTCTGGGACGTATCCTTCCTCCCCTCCCTGTCTGTTACCATAGTCTGGGACATATCCTTCCTCCCCTCCCTGTCTCTTACCATAGTCTGGGACATATCCTCCCCTCCCTGTCTCTTACCATAGTCTGGGACGTATCCTTCCTCCCCTCCCTGTCTCTTACCATAGTCTGGGACGTATCCTCCCCTCCCTGTCTGTTACCATAGTCTGGGACGTATCCTCCCCTCCCTGTCTGTTACCATAGTCTGGGACGTATCCTTCCTCCCCTCCCTGTCTGTTACCATAGTCTGGGACGTATCCTTCCTCCCCTCCCTGTCTGCTACCATAGTCTGGGACATATCCTTCCTCCCCTCCCTGTCTCTTACCATAGTCTGGGACGTATCCTTCCTCCCCTCCCTGTCTCTTACCATAGTCTGGGACGTATCCTTCCTCCCCTCCCTGTCTCTTACCATAGTCTGGGACGTATCCTTCCTCCCCTCCCTGTCTCTTACCGTAGTCTGGGACATATCCTTCCTCCCCTCCCTGTCTGTTACCATAGTCTGGGACGTATCCTTCCTCCCCTCCCTGTCTCTTACCATAGTCTGGGACGTATCCTTCCTCCCCCTCTCTGTCTGTTACCATAGTCTGGGACATATCCTTCCTCCCCTCCCTGTCTCTTACCATAGTCTGGGACATATCCTTCCTCCCCTCCCTGTCTGTTACCATAGTCTGGGACATATCCTTCCTCCCCTCCCTGTCTCTTACCATAGTCTGGGACGTATCCTTCCTCCCCTCCCTGTCTCTTACCATAGTCTGGGACGTATCCTCCCCTCCCTGTCTCTTACCATAGTCTGGGACGTATCCTTCCTCCCCCTCTCTGTCTGTTACCATAGTCTGGGACATATCCTTACTCACCCTCCCTGTCTCTTACCATAGTCTGGGACGTATCCTTCCTCCCCTCCCTGTCTGTTACCATAGTCTGGGACGTATCCTTCCTCCCCTCCCTGTCTGTTACCATAGTCTGGGACGTATCCTTCCTCCCCCTCTCTGTCTGTTACCATAGTCTGGGACTTATCCTCCCCTCCCTGTCTCTTACCATAGTCTGGGACGTATCCTCCCCTCCCTGTCTGTTACCATAGTCTGGGACGTATCCTCCCCTCCCTGTCTGTTACCATAGTCTGGGACGTATCCTTCCTCCCCTCCCTGTCTGTTACCATAGTCTGGGACGTATCCTCCCCCCTCCCTGTCTGTTACCATAGTCTGGGACGTATCCTCCCCTCCCTGTCTGTTACCATAGTCTGGGACGTATCCTTCCTCCCCTCCCTGTCTGTTACCATAGTCTGGGACATATCCTTCCTCCCCTCCCTGTCTGTTACCATAGTCTGGGACGTATCCTTCCTCCCCTCTCTGTCTGTTACCATAGTCTGGGACATATCCTTCCTCCCCTCCCTGTCTCTTACCATAGTCTGGGACATATCCTTCCTCCCCTCCCTGTCTCTTACCATAGTCTGGGACGTATCCTTCCTCCCCTCCCTGTCTCTTACCATAGTCTGGGACGTATCCTTCCTCCCCTCCCTGTCTGTTACCATAGTCTGGGACATATCCTTCCTCCCCTCCCTGTCTGTTACCATAGTCTGGGACGTATCCTTCCTCCCCTCAATGTCTCTTACCATAGTCTGGGACATATCCTTCCTCCCCTCCCTGTCTCTTACCATAGTCTGGGACATATCCTTCCTCCCCTCCCTGTCTGTTACCATAGTCTGGGACGTATCCTTCCTCCCCTCCCTGTCTCTTACCATAGTCTGGGACGTATCCTTCCTCCCCTCCCTGTCTCTTACCATAGTCTGGGACATATCCTTCCTCCCCTCCCTGTCTGTTACCATAGTCTGGGACGTATCCTTCCTCCCCTCCCTGTCTCTTACCATAGTCTGGGACGTATCCTTCCTCCCCTCCCTGTCTGTTACCATAGTCTGGGACATATCCTTCCTCCCCTCCCTGTCTCTTACCATAGTCTGGGACATATCCTTCCTCCCCTCCCTGTCTGTTACCATAGTCTGGGACATATCCTTCCTCCCCTCCCTGTCTCTTACCATAGTCTGGGACGTATCCTTCCTCCCCTCCCTGTCTCTTACCATAGTCTGGGACGTATCCTCCCCTCCCTGTCTCTTACCATAGTCTGGGACGTATCCTTCCTCCCCCTCTCTGTCTGTTACCATAGTCTGGGACATATCCTTACTCACCCTCCCTGTCTCTTACCATAGTCTGGGACGTATCCTTCCTCCCCTCCCTGTCTGTTACCATAGTCTGGGACGTATCCTTCCTCCCCTCCCTGTCTGTTACCATAGTCTGGGACGTATCCTTCCTCCCCCTCTCTGTCTGTTACCATAGTCTGGGACTTATCCTCCCCTCCCTGTCTCTTACCATAGTCTGGGACGTATCCTCCCCTCCCTGTCTGTTACCATAGTCTGGGACGTATCCTCCCCTCCCTGTCTGTTACCATAGTCTGGGACGTATCCTTCCTCCCCTCCCTGTCTGTTACCATAGTCTGGGACGTATCCTCCCCCTCCCTGTCTGTTACCATAGTCTGGGACGTATCCTCCCCTCCCTGTCTGTTACCATAGTCTGGGACGTATCCTTCCTCCCCTCCCTGTCTGTTACCATAGTCTGGGACATATCCTTCCTCCCCTCCCTGTCTGTTACCATAGTCTGGGACGTATCCTTCCTCCCCTCCCTGTCTGTTACCATAGTCTGGGACATATCCTTCCTCCCCTCCCTGTCTCTTACCATAGTCTGGGACATATCCTTCCTCCCCTCCCTGTCTCTTACCATAGTCTGGGACGTATCCTTCCTCCCCTCCCTGTCTCTTACCATAGTCTGGGACGTATCCTTCCTCCCCTCCCTGTCTGTTACCATAGTCTGGGACATATCCTTCCTCCCCTCCCTGTCTGTTACCATAGTCTGGGACGTATCCTTCCTCCCCTCCCTGTCTCTTACCATAGTCTGGGACATATCCTTCCTCCCCTCCCTGTCTCTTACCATAGTCTGGGACATATCCTTCCTCCCCTCCCTGTCTGTTACCATAGTCTGGGACGTATCCTTCCTCCCCTCCCTGTCTCTTACCATAGTCTGGGACGTATCCTTCCTCCCCTCCCTGTCTCTTACCATAGTCTGGGACATATCCTTCCTCCCCTCCCTGTCTGTTACCATAGTCTGGGACGTATCCTTCCTCCCCTCCCTGTCTCTTACCATAGTCTGGGACGTATCCTTCCTCCCCTCCCTGTCTGTTACCATAGTCTGGGACATATCCTTCCTCCCCTCCCTGTCTGTTACCATAATCTGGGACATATCCTTCCTCCTCTCCCTGTCTCTTACCATAGTCTGGGACATATCCTTCCTCCCCTCCCTGTCTGTTACCATAGTCTGGGACGTATCCTTCCTCCCCTCCCTGTCTGTTACCATAGTCTGGGACATATCCTTCCTCCCCTCCCTGTCTCTTACCATAGTCTGGGACATATCCTTCCTCCCCTCCCTGTCTGTTACCATAGTCTGGGACATATCCTTCCTCCCCTCCCTGTCTGTTACCATAGTCTGGGACGTATCCTTCCTCCCCTCCCTGTCTGTTACCATAGTCTGGGACGTATCCTTCCTCCCCTCCCTGTCTGTTACCATAGTCTGGGACATATCCTTCCTCCCCTCCCTGTCTCTTACCATAGTCTGGGACATATCCTTCCTCCCCTCCCTGTCTGTTACCATAGTCTGGGACATATCCTTCCTCCCCTCCCTGTCTCTTACCATAGTCTGGGACGTATCCTTCCTCCCCTCCCTGTCTGTTACCATAGTCTGGGACATATCCTTCCTCCCCTCCCTGTCTCTTACCTTAGTCTGGGACGTATCCTTCCTCCCCTCCCTGTCTGTTACCATAGTCTGGGTCATATCCTTCCTCCCCTCCCTGTCTGTTACCATAGTCTGGGTCATATCCTTCCTCCCCTCCCAGTCTGTTACCATAGTCTGGGACGTATCCTCCCCTCCCTGTCGCATACCACAGTCTGGGACGTATCCTCCCCTCTCTGTCTGTTACCATAGTATGGGACGTATCCTCCCCTCCCTGTCTCTTACCATAGTCTGGGACGTATCCGTTTCCTTTCTTCAGTACCAGGTGTATACGATGTCCTCCTCTTCTTATCTGCTCTACGGCCTGGCTGTGGGTCATTCCTGTGGTACTGTCACCATTTATCTCTACCAGCTGGTCACTCACCTACACAACAATACAATACAGGTTACACAACAACAACAACAACAACACTATGGCCTGGCTGTGGGTCATTCCTGTTGTACTGTCACCATTTATCTCCACCAGCTGGTCACTCACCTACACAACAATACAATACAGGTTACACAACAACAGCTGCCTGTCTCACCTACACAACACACCCAGCTGCCCGTCTCACCTACACAACACACCCAGCTGCCCGTCTCACCTACACAACACACACAGCTGCCTGTCTCACCTACACAACACACCCAGCTGCCTGTCTCACCTACACAACACACCCAGCTGCCCGTCTCACCTACACAACACACCCAGCTGCCCGTCTCACCTACACAACACACCCAGCTGCCCGTCTCACCTACACAACACACACAGCTGCCTGTCTCACCTACACAACACACCCAGCTGCCTGTCTCACCTGTATCTTGTGGCTGCGCGAGGCAGGCCCTCCCTCCATCAGTCCCAGGACATACAGGCCCATGTTGTACTCACTGCCCCCCCGCAGACTGAAGCCAAAACCTGTAGGACCTCTCTCTAGGTCTACACTATAGTAACGTTGGTCCTGCTGCTAGAAGGAGAGAGAGAGAGAGAGAGAGAGAGAGAGAGAGAGAGAGAGAGAGAGAGAGAGAGAGAGAGAGAGAGAGAGAGAGAGAGAGAGAGAGAGAGAGAGAGAGAGAGCCCGAGAGATAGAGAGACAGAGAGAGAGAGACAGAGAGAGAGTGTGTGAGAGAGAGACAGAGAGAGAGTGTGTGAGAGAGAGACAGAGAGAGAGTGTGTGAGAGAGAGAGAGAGAGAGAGAGAGAGAGAGAGAGAGAGAGAGAGCCCGAGAGATAGAGAGACAGAGAGAGAGAGACAGAGAGAGAAGGAGACAGAGAGAGAGACAGAGAGAGAGTGTGTGTGTGTGAGAGAGAGAGAGAGAGAGTGTGTGAGTGTGAGAGAGAGAGAGAGAGAGAGAGAGAGAGAGAGAGGGAGAGAAAGAGAGAGAGAGAGTGAGAGAAAGAGAGAGAGAGAGAGAGAGAGAGAGAGAGAGAGAGAGAGAGAGAGAGAAAGTGAGAGAGAGAGAGAGAGAGAGAGTTACAGGACAGAAAGATGTCACAATCTCTCCGGGATCGACAGGGCAATTATAAAGATGACAAATTATTAGAGAGGACATTATTTGAAATGATGGACACACAAAACATGTATATGAATAAATAAAGAATGCCCATCCAAGCCTGACCTTGGGCCTCCCTCCAAGCCTCACCTTGGGCCTGACCTTGGGCCTCCCTCTGTGGCCTTTCCTCGTCCCGCCATCGGCGTCTAACTCTGGACCTTCTGACATACTAGAAGCGTCTAAGGGACACAAAAACATAAAGTTAAGAGATGATAAGAGTTTACAGTAGAAAACAATTGGGTGGGGAATAATCTCTAGTGGACAGATATCTGCGCGTAAACCGTGGAAGCTGTCGGGAGGGGATGGCTGAGAGTTTCCTTTAGAGAGGGTGGAGACGTCGCAAACTGGAACTCTCAATTTCGAACACCTATAGACCCAGATTTTAATCAAGGAGATTACCAAATTACCAGATTACCAAATTACCAGATTACCAGATTACCAAATTACGCAATAATTTTGTTCTGGGTTAACCGAGATTAGGTGAGGAGTCTATGGTACCGTTTCCCTAAAGGGAGGAGAAATACACCCTCTATTGAAATTGCTATGGTGTGAAGTGAGTAACAACTTTGAGCTACCTGTAACTGAGGTTGTGTTGCACGTGGGAGCATGCAGGTGTGTGTGTGTCAGTTCGAGTGTTAGAATGTACCTACCTATGTCTGTTAGAGTGTTAGAGTGTACCTTCCTATGTCTGGTAGAGTGTACCTACCTATGTCTCTTAGAGTGTACCTTCCTATGTCTGTTAGAGTGTACCTACCTATGTCTGGTAGAGTGTTAGAGTGTACCTTCCTATGTCTGTTAGAGTGTTAGAGTGTACCTTCCTATGTCTGGTAGAGTGTTAGAGTGTACCTTCCTATGTCTGTTAGAGTGTTAGAGTGTACCTTCCTATGTCTGTTAGAGTGTTAGAGTGTACCTTCCTATGTCTGTTAGAGTGTTAGAGTGTACCTTCCTATGTCTGTTAGAGTGTTAGAGTGTACCTTCCTATGTCTGTTAGAGTGTTAGAGTGTACCTTCCTATGTCTGTTAGAGTGTACCTACCTATGTCTGGTAGAGTGTTAGAGTGTACCTACCTATGTCTGTTAGAGTGTTAGAGTGTACCTTCCTATGTCTGGTAGAGTGTTAGAGTGTACCTTCCTATGTCTGTTAGAGTGTTAGAGTGTACCTTCCTATGTCTGTTAGAGTGTTAGAGTGTACCTTCCTATGTCTGGTAGAGTGTTAGAGTGTACCTTCCTATGTCTGTTAGAGTGTTAGAGTGTACCTACCTATGTCTGTTAGAGTGTTAGAGTGTACCTACCTATGTCTGTTAGAGTGTTAGAGTGTACCTACCTATGTCTGTTAGAGTGTTAGAGTGTACCTACCTATGTCTGTTAGAGTGTTAGAGTGTACCTTCCTATGTCTGTTAGAGTGTTAGAGTGTACCTTCCTATGTCTGTTAGAGTGTTAGAGTGTACCTTCCTATGTCTGGTAGAGTGTACCTACCTATGTCTCTTAGAGTGTACCTTCCTATGTCTGTTAGAGTGTACCTACCTATGTCTGGTAGAGTGTTAGAGTGTACCTTCCTATGTCTGTTAGAGTGTTAGAGTGTACCTTCCTATGTCTGTTAGAGTGTTAGAGTGTACCTTCCTATGTCTGTTAGAGTGTTAGAGTGTACCTTCCTATGTCTGGTAGAGTGTACCTACCTATGTCTGGTAGAGTGTTAGAGTGTACCTTCCTATGTCTGTTAGAGTGTACCTACCTATGTCTGGTAGAGTGTTAGAGTGTACCTACCTATGTCTGTTAGAGTGTTAGAGTGTACCTTCCTATGTCTGTTAGAGTGTTAGAGTGTACCTTCCTATGTCTGTTAGAGTGTTAGAGTGTACCTTCCTATGTCTGTTAGAGTGTTAGAGTGTACCTTCCTATGTCTGTTAGAGTGTACCTACCTATGTCTGGTAGAGTGTTAGAGTGTACCTACCTATGTCTGTTAGAGTGTTAGAGTGTACCTTCCTATGTCTGTTAGAGTGTTAGAGTGTACCTTCCTATGTCTGTTAGAGTGTTAGAGTGTACCTTCCTATGTCTGGTAGAGTGTACCTACCTATGTCTGGTAGAGTGTTAGAGTGTACCTTCCTATGTCTGTTAGAGTGTTAGAGTGTACCTTCCTATGTCTGTTAGAGTGTTAGAGTGTACCTTCCTATGTCTGTTAGAGTGTTAGAGTGTACCTTCCTATGTCTGTTAGAGTGTTAGAGTGTACCTTCCTATGTCTGTTAGAGTGTTAGAGTGTACCTTCCTATGTCTGGTAGAGTGTTAGAGTGTACCTTCCTATGTCTGTTAGAGTGTTAGAGTGTACCTACCTATGTCTGTTAGAGTGTTAGAGTGTACCTACCTATGTCTGTTAGAGTGTTAGAGTGTACCTACCTATGTCTGTTAGAGTGTTAGAGTGTACCTACCTATGTCTGTTAGAGTGTTAGAGTGTACCTTCCTATGTCTGTTAGAGTGTTAGAGTGTACCTTCCTATGTCTGTTAGAGTGTTAGAGTGTACCTTCCTATGTCTGTTAGAGTGTTAGAGTGTACCTTCCTATGTCTGTTAGAGTGTTAGAGTGTACCTTCCTATGTCTGGTAGAGTGTACCTACCTATGTCTGGTAGAGTGTTAGAGTGTACCTTCCTATGTCTGTTAGAGTGTACCTACCTATGTCTGGTAGAGTGTTAGAGTGTACCTACCTATGTCTGTTAGAGTGTTAGAGTGTACCTTCCTATGTCTGTTAGAGTGTTAGAGTGTACCTTCCTATGTCTGTTAGAGTGTTAGAGTGTACCTTCCTATGTCTGTTAGAGTGTTAGAGTGTACCTTCCTATGTCTGTTAGAGTGTACCTACCTATGTCTGGTAGAGTGTTAGAGTGTACCTACCTATGTCTGTTAGAGTGTTAGAGTGTACCTTCTATGTCTGTTAGAGTGTTAGAGTGTACCTTCCTATGTCTGGTAGAGTGTTAGAGTGTACCTTCCTATGTCTGGTAGAGTGTACCTACCTATGTCTGGTAGAGTGTTAGAGTGTACCTTCCTATGTCTGTTAGAGTGTTAGAGTGTACCTTCCTATGTCTGTTAGAGTGTTAGAGTGTACCTTCCTATGTCTGTTAGAGTGTTAGAGTGTACCTTCCTATGTCTGTTAGAGTGTTAGAGTGTACCTTCCTATGTCTGTTAGAGTGTACCTACCTATGTCTGGTAGAGTGTTAGAGTGTACCTACCTATGTCTGTTAGAGTGTTAGAGTGTACCTTCCTATGTCTGGTAGAGTGTTAGAGTGTACCTTCCTATGTCTGTTAGAGTGTTAGAGTGTACCTTCCTATGTCTGTTAGAGTGTTAGAGTGTACCTTCCTATGTCTGGTAGAGTGTTAGAGTGTACCTTCCTATGTCTGTTAGAGTGTTAGAGTGTACCTACCTATGTCTGTTAGGAGTGTTAGAGTGTACCTACCTATGTCTGTTAGAGAGTGTTAGAGTGTACCTACCTATGTCTTGTTAGAGTGTAGAGTTGTACCTACCTATGTCTGTTTATGTGTTAGAGTGTAACCCTTCCTATGTCTGTTAGAGTGTTAGAGTGTACCCTTCCTATGTTGTTAGAGTGTTAGAGTGTACCTTCCTATGTCTGTTAGAGTTGTTAGAGTGTACCTAACCTATGTCTGTTAGAGTGTTAGAGTGTACCTTCCTATGTCTGGGTAGAGTGTTAGAGTGTACCTTCCTATGTCTGTTAGAGTGTTAGAGTGTACCTACCTATGTCTGTTAGAGTGTTAGAGTGTACCTTCCTATGTCTGGTAGAGTGTTAGAGTGTACCTTCCTATGTCTGTTAGAGTGTTAGAGTGTACCTTCCTATGTCTGTTAGAGTGTTAGAGTGTACCTACCTATGTCTGTTAGAGTGTTAGAGTGTACCTTCCTATGTCTGTTAGAGTGTACCTACCTATGTCTGGTAGAGTGTTAGAGTGTACCTTCCTATGTCTGTTAGAGTGTACCTACCTATGTCTGGTAGAGTGTTAGAGTGTACCTTCCTATGTCTGTTAGAGTGTTAGAGTGTACCTTCCTATGTCTGTTAGAGTGTTAGAGTGTACCTTCCTATGTCTGTTAGAGTGTTAGAGTGTACCTTCCTATGTCTGTTAGAGTGTTAGAGTGTACCTTCCTATGTCTGGTAGAGTGTACCTACCTATGTCTGGTAGAGTGTTAGAGTGTACCTACCTATGTCTGTTAGAGTGTTAGAGTGTACCTTCCTATGTCTGGTAGAGTGTTAGAGTGTACCTTCCTATGTCTGTTAGAGTGTTAGAGTGTACCTTCCTATGTCTGGTAGAGTGTTAGAGTGTACCTACCTATGTCTGGTAGAGTGTACCTTCCTATGTCTGTTAGAGTGTACCTATCTATGTCTGTTAGAGTGTACCTACCTATGTCTGTTAGAGTGTTAGAGTGGTGTACCTACCTATGTATGTTAGAGTGTTAGGCTCGAGTGTACCTAACCTATGTCTGTTTAGAGTGTTAGAGTGTACCTTCCTATGTCTGTTAGAGTGTTAGAGTGTACCTACCTATGTCTGTTAGAGTGTACCTACCTATGTCTGTTAGAGTGCCGCCCAGTACTACCTATGTCTGTTTAGAGTGTTAGAGTGTACCTACCTACTTTGTCTGTTAGAGTGTTAGAGTGTACATACCTATGTCTGTTAGGAGTGTTAGAGTGTAGTACCTACCTGTCTGTTTAGAGTGTTAGAGTGTACCTTCCTATGGTCTGTTAGAGTTGTTTTGGGTGTTAGAGTGTACCTACCTATGTCTGTTAGAGTGTACCTTCCTATGTCTGTTAGAGTGTACCTTCCTATGTCTGTTAGAGTGTTAGAGTGTACCTTCCTATGTCTGTTAGAGTGTACCTTCCTATGTCTGTTAGAGTGTACCTTCCTATGTCTGGTAGAGTGTTAGAGTGTACCTTCCTATGTCTGTTAGAGTGTTAGAGTGTACCTTCCTATGTCTGTTAGAGTGTACCTACCTATGTCTGGTAGAGTGTTAGAGTGTACCTACCTATGTCTGTTAGAGTGTTAGAGTGTACCTTCCTATGTCTGTTAGAGTGTTAGAGTGTACCTTCCTATGTCTGGTAGAGTGTACCTTCCTATGTCTGGTAGAGTGTTAGAGTGTACCTTCCTATGTCTGGTAGAGTGTTAGAGTGTACCTACCTATGTCTGGTAGAGTGTTAGAGTGTACCTACCTATGTCTGGTAGAGTGTTAGAGTGTACCTACCTATGTCTGGTAGAGTGTACCTTCCTATGTCTGTTAGAGTGTTAGAGTGTACCTACCTATGTCTGGTAGAGTGTTAGAGTGTACCTACCTATGTCTGGTAGAGTGTTAGAGTGTACCTACCTATGTCTGTTAGAGTGTTAGAGTGTTACCTACCTATGTCTGGTAGAGTGTTAGAGTGTACCTTTCCTATGGTCTGGTTAGAGTGTACCTACCTATGTCTGGTTAGAGTGTTAGAGTGTACCTTCCTATGTCTGTTAGAGTGTTAGAGTGTACCTTCCTATGTCTGTTAGAGTGAACCTACCTATGTCTGGTAGAGTGTTAGAGTGTACCTACCTATGTCTGTTAGAGTGTTAGAGTGTACCTTCCTATGTCTGGTAGAGTGTTAGAGTGTACCTTCCTATGTCTGTTAGAGTGTTAGAGTGTACCTTCCTATGTCTGTTTAGAGTGTTTAGAGTGTACCTTCCTATGTCTGGTGAGTGTTAGAGTGTACCTTCCTATGGTCTGTTAGAGTGTTAGAGTTGTACCTACCTATGTCTGTTAGAGTGTTAGAGTGTACCTACCTATGTCTGTTAGAGTGTTAGAGTGTACCTACCTATGTCTGTTAGAGTGTTAGAGTGTACCTACCTATGTCTGTTAGAGTGTTAGAGTGTACCTTCCTATGTCTGTTAGAGTGTTAGAGTGTACCTTCCTATGTCTGTTAGAGTGTTAGAGTGTACCTTCCTATGTCTGTTAGAGTGTTAGAGTGTACCTACCTATGTCTGTTAGAGTGTTAGAGTGTACCTTCCTATGTCTGGTAGAGTGTTAGAGTGTACCTACCTATGTCTGGTAAGGAGTGTCTAGTCAGTTAGAGTGTACCTACCTATGTCTGTTAGAGTGTTAGAGTGTACCTACCTATGTCTGGTTAGAGTGTTAGAGTGTACCTTCCTATGTCTGTTAGAGTGTTAGAGTGTACCTTCCTATGTCTGTTAGAGTGTTAGAGTGTACCTTCCTATGTCTGTTAGAGTGTTAGAGTGTACCCTTCCTATGTCTGGTTAGAGTGTTAGAGTGTACCTACCTATGTCTGTTAGAGTGTTAGAGTGTTTATACCTTCCTATGTCTGTTAGAGTGTTAGAGTGTACCTTCCTATGTCTGTTAGAGTGTTAGAGTGTACCATACCTATGTCTGTTTTTAGAGTGTTAGAGTGTACCTTCCTATGTCTGGTTAGAGTGTTAGAGTGTACCTTCCTATGTCTGTTAGAGTGTTAGAGTGTACCTACCTATGTCTGTTTTTTAGAGTGTTAGAGTTGTACCTTCCTATGTCTGGTTAGAGTGTTAGAGGAAAGTGTACCTTCCTATGTCTGTTTAGAGTGTTAGAGTGTACCTTCTATGTCTGTTTAGGACAGAGTGTTAGAGTGTACCTACCTATGTCTGTTAGAGTGTTAGAGTGTACCTTCCTATGTCTGTTAGAGTGTACCTACCTATGTCTGGTTGTTAGAGTGTTAGAGTGTACCTTCCTATGTCTGTTAGAGTGTACCTACCTATGTCTGGTAGAGTGTTAGAGTGTACCTTCCTATGTCTGTTAGAGAGTACTTCCTGTTAGAGTGTTGAGTGTACCTTCCTATGTCTGTTAGGAGTGTTTTTAGAGTGTACCTTCCTATGTCTGTTTAGAGTGTTAGAGTGTACCTTCCTATGTCTGGTTAGAGTGTTAGAGTGTACCTTCCTATGTCTGGTAGAGTGTACCTACCTATGTCTGGTAGAGTGTTAGAGTGTACCTACCTATGGTCTGTTAGAGTGTTAGAGTGTACCTTCCTATGTCTGGTAGAGTGTTAGAGTGTACCTTCCTATGTCTGTTAGAGTTTTTTGTTAGAGTGTACCTTCCTATGTTGGTAGGTAGAGTGTTAGAGTGTACCTACCTATGTTGGTAGAGTGTTACCTTCCTATGTCTGTTAGAGTGTACCTATCTATGTCTGTTAGAGTGTTACCTACCTATGTCTGTTAGAGTGTTAGAGTTGTACTACCTATGTCTGTTAGAGTGTTAGAGTGTACCTACCTATGTCTGTTAGAGTGTTAGAGTGTACCTTCCTATGTCTGTTAGAGTGTTTAGAGTGTACCTACCTATGTCTGTTAGAGTTTTGTTGTTGCTTTTTTGTGTGTACCTACCTATGTCTGTTAGAGTGTACCTACCTATGTCTGTTAGAGTGTTAGAGTGTACCTACCTATGTCTGTTAGAGTGTTAGAGTGTACCTACCTATGTCTGTTAGAGTGTTAGAGTGTACCTACCTATGTCTGTTAGAGTGTTAGAGTGTACCTTCCTATGTCTGTTAGAGCCGCTTGTGTTAGAGTTTTTTTGTACCTACCTATGTCTGTTAGAGTGTACCTTCCTATGTCTGTTAGAGTGTACCTTCCTATGTCTGTTAGAGTGTTAGAGTGTACCTTCCTATGTCTGTTAGAGTGTACCTTCCTATGTCTGTTAGAGTGTACCTTCCTATGTCTGGTAGAGTGTTAGAGTGTACCTTCCTATGTCTGTTAGAGTGTTAGAGTGTACCTTACCTATGTCTGTTTGTTAGAGTGTACCTACCTATGTCTGGTAGAGTGTTAGAGTGTACCTACCTATGTCTGTTAGAGTGTTAGAGTGTACCTTCCTATGTCTGTTAGAGTGTTAGAGTGTACCTTCCTATGTCTGGTAGAGTGTACCTTCCTATGTCTGGTTAGAGTGTTAGAGTGTACCTTCCTATGTCTGGTAGAGTGTTAGAGTGTACCTACCTATGTCTGGTAGAGTGTTAGAGTGTACCTACCTATGTCTGGTAGAGTGTTCTCTTCTTTTTTTTTTTAGAGTCGTGTACCTACCTATGTCTGGTAGGAGTGTACCTTCCTATGTCTGTTAGGTGTAGGTGTACCTACCTATGTCTGTTAGAGTGTTAGAGTGTACCTTCCTATGTGGTCGGTGTTAGAGTGTACCTACCTATGTCTGTTAGAGTGTTACCTACCTATGTCTGTAGAGATGTACCTACCTATGTCTGTTAGAGTGTTAGAGTGTACCTACCTATGTCTGTTTAGAGTGTTAGTAGAGTGTACCTCCTATGTCTGTTAGAGTGTTAGAGTGTACCTCCTATGTCTGTTAGAGTGTGCAGTACCTACCTATGTCTGTTAGAGAGTGTAACCCACCTATTGTCTGTTAGAGTGTTAGAGTGTACCTACCCTATGCTCTGTATAGAGTGATAGAGTGAAGCCTACCTACGTCATGTTAGAGGTACCTTCATATGTCTGTGTAGAGTGTTAGAGTGGTACCTTCCTAAGTGTGCTGTTAGAGTGTTAGAGTGTACCTATCCTATGTCTGTTAGAGTGTTAGAGTGTACCTACCTATGTCTGTTGGTTGTACCTACCTATGTGTTAGAGGTGTACCTACCTATGTCTGTTAGAGAGTTAGAGTTTACCACCTATGTCTCTTTTAGAGTGTTGAAGGTGTACCTACCGGTATGTCTGGTTAGACGTGTACCTACTATGTCTGTTAGAGAGTACCTACCTATGTCTGTTAGAGTGTTAGAGTGTACCTACCCTATGTCTGTTAGAGTGTTAGAGTGTACCTACCTATGTCTGTTAGAGTGTTAGAGGGTGGTGTACCTTCCTATGTCTGTTAGAGTGTTAGAGTGTACCTTCTATGTCTGGTAGAGTGTACCTACCTATGTCTGGTAGAGTGTTAGAGTGTACCTTCCTATGTCTGTTAGAGTGTACCTACCTATGTCTGGTAGAGTGTTAGGAGTGTACCTAACCTATGTCTGTTAGAGTGTTAGAGTGTACCTTCCTATGTCTGTTAGAGTGTTAGAGTGTACCTTCCTATGTCTGTTAGAGTGTTAGAGTGTACCTTCCTATGTCTGTTAGAGTGTTAGAGTGTACCTTCCTATGTCTGTTAGAGTGTACCTACCTATGTCTGGTAGAGTGTTAGAGTGTACCTACCTATGTCTGTTTAGAGTGTTAGAGTGTACCTTCCTATGTCTGTTAGGAGTGTTAGAGTGTACCTTCCTATGTCTGGTAGAGCTTGTACCTACCTATGTCTGGTAGAGTGTTAGAGTGTACCTTCCTATGTCTGTTAGAGTGTTAGAGTGTACCTTCCTATGTCTGTTAGAGTGTTTAGAGTGTACCTTCCTATGTCTGTTAGAGTGTTAGAGTGTACCTTCCTATGTCTGTTTAGAGTGTTAGAGCTTGTACCTTCCTTTTTTTTTTTTTTATGTCTGTGTTAGAGTGTTAGAGTGTACCTACCTTATGTCTGGTTAGAGTGTTAGAGTTGTACCTACCTATGTCTGTTAGGAGTGTTAGAGTGTACCTTCCTATGTCTGGTAGGAGTGTTAGAGTGTACCTTCCTATGTCTGTTAGAGTGTTAGGAGTGTACCTTCCTATGTCTGTTAGAGTGTTAGAGTGTACCTTCCTAGTCTTATTATAAAATATCTAGAGTGTTAGAGTGTACCTTCCTATGTCTGTTAGAGTGTTAGAGTGTACCTACCTATGTCTGGTAGAGTGTTAGAGTGTACCTACCTATGTCTGTTAGAGTGTTAGAGTGTACCTACCTATGTCTGTTAGAGTGTTAGAGTGTACCTACCTATGTCTGTTAGAGTGTTAGAGTGTACCTTCCTATGTCTGTTTAGAGTGTTAAGAGTGTAACCTTCCTATGTCTGTTAGAGTGTTAGAGTGTACCTTCCTATGTCTGTTAGAGTGTTAGAGTGTACCTACCTATGTCTGTTAGAGTGTTTTAGAGTGTACCTTCCTATGTCTGGCGGTTAGAGTGTTAGAGTGTCCTTCCTATGTCTGTTAGAGTGTTAGAGTGTACCTTTACCTATGTCTGTTAGAGTGTTAGAGTGTACCTACCTATGTTGTTAGAGTGTTAGAGTGTACCTTCCTATGTCTGTTAGAGTGTTAGAGTTGTAGCCTACCTATGTTGTTTAGGAGTGTTAGAGTGTACCTTCCTATGTCTGTTAGAGTGTTAGAGTGTTTACTTCCTATGTCTGTTAGAGTGTTAGAGTGTACCTTCCTATGTCTGTTAGAGTGTTAGAGTGTACCTACCTTTTGTCTGTTAGAGTGTTAGAGTGTACCTTCCTTGACCCCACACACACCTCCTATAGTCTGTTTGTTAGAGTGTACCTTCCTATGTCTGTTGGTACCTACCTATGTCTGGTAGAGTGTTAGAGGTGTACCTTCCTATGTCTGTTAGAGTGTACCTACCTATGTCTGGTAGAGTGTTAGAGTGTACCTTCTATGTCTGTTAGAGTGTTAGAGTGTACCTTCCTATGTCTGTTAGAGTGTTTAGAGTGTACCTTCCTATGTCTGTTAGAGTGTTAGAGTTGTACCTTCCTATGTCTGTTAGAGTGTTAGAGTGTACCTTCCTATGTCTGGGTAGAGTGTACCTACCTATGTCTGGTAGAGTGTTTAGAGTGTACCTACTATGTCTGTTAGAGTGTTAGAGTGTACCTTCCTATGTCTGGTAGAGTGTTAGAGTGTACCTTCCTATGTCTGTTAGAGTGTTAGAGTGTACCTTCCTATGTCTGGTAGAGTGTTAGAGTGTACCTACCTATGTCTGGTAGAGTGTACCTTCCTATGTCTGTTAGAGTGTACCTACCTATGTCTGTTAGAGTGTACCTACCTATGTCTGTTAGAGTGTTAGAGTGTACCTACCTATGTCTGTTAGAGTGTTAGAGTGTACCTACCTATGTCTGTTAGAGTGTTAGAGTGTACCTTCTATGTCTGTTAGAAGTGTTAGAGTGTACCTACCTATGTCTGTTAGAGTGTACCTACCTATGTCTGTTAGAGTGTACCTACCTATGTCTGTTAGAGTGTTAGAGTTGTACCTTACTATGTCTGTTAGAGTGTTAGAGTGTACCTACCTATGTCTGTTAGAGTGTTAGAGTGTACCTACCTATGTCTGTTAGAGTGTTAGAGTGTAACTTCCTATGTCTGTTAGAGTGTTAGAGTGTACTACCTATGTCTGTTAGAGTAGATGTACCTTACCTAGGTCTGTTAGAGTGTGTTAGAGTGTACCTACCTATGTCCTGTTAGAGTGTACCTTCCTATGTCCCTAATAGAGTGTTAGGTGTACCTTCCTATGTCTGTTAAGAGTAGGTACTACCTAGTGTTAGAGTGTACTACCTATATCTGTTCGAGAGTGTACTTCCTATGTCTGTTAGAGTGTTAGAGTGTACCTACCAATATGTCTGTTTTAGAGTGTACATACCTATGTCAGGTGTAGAGTGTTATCCTACCTATGTCTGTTAGAGTGTAGCATACCAATATGTCTGTTATAAGTGTTAGAGTGTACCTACCTATGTCTGTTGTTAAGAGTGTGTACTACCTATGTCTGTTAGAGTGTTAGAGTGTACCTACCTATGTCTTTAGAGACCCTGTTGAGCCTACCTATGTCTGTTAGAGTGTGTAGAGTGGACCAAACCTATGTCTGTTAGAGTTGTGTTAGAGTGTACCTGACCTATGTCTGTTAGAGTGTTAGTAGGTGTACCTACCTATGTCTGTTAGAGTTACCTTCCTTGTTGTTAGGAGTGTTAGAGTGTACCTTCCTATGTCTGTTAGTGTTAGAGTGTACCTACCTATGTCTGTTAGATGTTAGAGTGTACCTACTATGTCTGTTAGAGTGTACCTACCTATGTCCTGTTATGTTAGAGTGTACCTACCTATGTCTGTTAGAGTGTAATACCTTCCTATGTCTGTTAGAGTGTACCTTCCTATGTCTGTTAGAGTGTTAGAGTGTACCTTCCTATGTCTGTTAGAGTGTTAGAGTGTACCTTTCCTATGTCTGTTTAGAGTGTACCTCCTATGTCTGGTAGAGTGTTAGAGTGTACCTTCCTATGTCTGTTAGATTAGAGTGTACTTCATTAGTCTGTTAGAAAGGTGTACCTACCTTCCTTATGAGCTGTTAGAGTGTACCTACCTATGATGCTGGTTGTAGAGTGTTAGAGTGTACCTACCTATGTCTGTTAGAGTTTAGAGTGTACCTTCCTATGTCTGTTAGAGTGTTAGAGTGTACCTTCCTATGTCTGTTAGAGTGTAACCTTTACCTATGTCTGGTAGAGTGTTAGAGTGTACCTTCTATGTCTGTTAGAGTGTTAGAGTGTACCTTCCTTAATGTCTGGTTAGAGTGTTAGAGTGTACCTTACCTATGTCTGGTAGAGTGTTAGAGTGTTACCTACCTATGTATGGTAGAGTGTTAGAGTGTACCTTACCTATGTCTGGTAGAGTGTACCTTCCTATGTCTGTTAGAGTGTTAGAGTGTACCAACCTATGTCTGGTAGAAAGACCTGTTAGAGTGTACCTACCTATGTCTGGTTAGAGTGTTAGAGTGTACCTACCTATGTCTGTTAGAGTGTAGAGTTGTACCTACCTATGTCTGGTAGAGTGTTAGAGTGTACCTTCCAATGTCTGGTAGAGTGTACCTACCTATGTCTCTGGTTAGAGGTGTTAGATGTGTACCTTACCTATGTCTGTTAGAGTGTTAGAGTGTACCTACCTATGTCTGGTTAGAGTGTTAGAGTGTACCTTCCTATGTCTGGTAGAGTGTACTACCTATGTCTGGTAGAGTGTTAGAGTGTTACCTTCCTATGTCTGTTAGAGTGTTACCTACCTATGTCTGGTAGAGTGTTTAGAGTGTACCTTCCTATGTCTGTTCGAAGTGTACCTACCTATGTTTGTCTGTTAGAGTGTACCTACCTATGTCTGTTAGAGTGTTCTTGAGTGTACCTACCTATGTCTGTTAGAGTGTTTAGAGTGTACCTACCTATGTCTGGTAGAGTTGTTAGAGTGTACCTCCTATGTCTGTTAGAGTGTTAGAGTGTACCTTCCTATGTCTGTTAGAGTACAGTTAGATTTCTGTGTTAACCTTCCTATGTCTGTTAAGTGTTAGAGTGTACCTACCTATGTCTGTTAGAGTGTTAGAGTGTACATATGTCTGTTTAAGTGGACCCTAGTCTGTTAGAGTGTTAGAGTGTACCTACCTATGTCTGGTTAGAGTGTTACGAGTGTACCTTCCTAAAAGAAAAAAAATGTCTGTTAGAGTGTTAGAGTGTACCTACCTATGTCTGTTAGAGTGTACCTACCTATGTCTGTTAGAGTGTTAGAGTGTACCTACCTATGTCTGTTAGAGTGTTAGAGTGTACCTACCTATGTCTGTTAGAGTGTTAGAGTGTACCTTCCTAAGTCTGGTAGAGTGTTAGAGTGGTACCTTACCTATGTCTGTTAGAGTGTTAGAGTGTACCTTCCTATGTCTGTTAGAGTGTACCTTCCTATGTCTGTTAGAGTGTTAGAGTGTACCTTCCTATGTCTGTTAGAGTGTTAGAGTGTACCTACCTATGTCTGTTAGAGTGTTAGAGTGTACCTACCTATGTCTGTTAGAGTGTACCTACCTATGTCTGTTAGAGTGTTAGAGTGTACCTTCCTATGTCTGTTTAGAGTTTGTAGAGTGTACCTTCCTATGTCGGTTAGAGTGTTAGAGTGTACCTACCTATGTCTGTTAGAGTGTTAGAGTGTACCTACCTATGTCTGTTAGAGTGTTAGAGTGTACCTACCTATGTCTGTTAGAGTGTTAGAGTGTACCTTCCTATGTCTGTTAGAGTGTACCTACCTATGTCTGTTAGAGTGTACCTACCTATGTCTGTTAGAGTGTTAGAGTGTACCTACCTATGTCTGTTAGAGTGTTAGAGTGTACCTACCTATGTCTGTAGAGTGTTAGAGTGTACCTTCCTATGTCTGTTAGAGTGTTAGAGTGTACCTTCCTATGTCTGTTAAGAGTGTTAGAGTGTAACCTTACCTATGTCTGTTAGAGTGTTAGAGTGTACCTTCCTATGTCTGTTAGAGTGTTAGAGTGTACCTTCCTTATGTCTGTTAGAGTGTTAGGAGGTGTACCTTCCTATGTCTGTTAGAGTGTTAGAGTGTACCTTACCTATGTCTGTTAGAGTGTTAGAGTGTACCTAACTATGTCTGTTAGTGTTTAGAGTGTACCTTCCTATGTCTGTTAGAGTGTTAGAGTGTACCTCCTATGTCTGTAGAGTGTTAGAGTGTACCTTCCTATGTTCTGTTAGAGTGTTAGAGTGTACCTTTTCCTATGTCTGGTAGAGTGTACCTACCTATGTCTGGTTAGAGTGTTAGAGTGTACCTACCTATGCTGTTAGAGTGTTAGAGTTGTACCTTCCTATGTCTGGTTAGAGTGTTAGAGTGTACCTTCCTATGTCTGTTAGAGTGTTAGAGTGTACCTTCCTATGTCTCGGTTAGAGTGTTAGAGTGTACCTACCTATGGTCTGTTAGTAGAGTGTACCTTCCTATGTCTGTTAGAGTGTACCTACCTATGTCCTGTTAGAGTGTAACTACCTATGTCTGTTTTAGAGTGTTAGAGTGTACCTACCTATGTCTTGTTAGAGTGTTAGAGTGTACCTTACCTATGTCTGTTAGAGTGTTAGAGTGTACCTACCTATGTCTGTTAGAGTGTTAGAGTGTACCTTCCTATGTCTGTTAGAGTGTTAGAGTGTACCTACCTATGTCTGTTAGAGTGTTAGAGTGTACCTTCCTATGTCTGTTAGAGTGTACCTTCCTATGTCTGTAGAGTAGAGGGTACCTTCCTATGTCTGGTAGAGTGTTAGAGTGTACCTTACCTATGTCTGTTAGAGTGTTAGAGTGTACCTTCCTATGTCTTGTTAGAGTGTTAGAGTGTACCTTCCTATGTCTGTTAGATGTTAGAGTGTGTACCTACCTATGTCTGGTAGAGTGTTAGAGTGTACCTACTATGTCTGTTAGAGTGTTAGAGTGTACCTTCCTATGTCTGTTAGAGTGTTAGAGTGTACCTTCCTATGTCCTGGTAGAGTGTACCTTCCTATGTCTGGTAGAAGTGTTATGTCTGAGTCTTTGTACTTCCTATGTCTGTTAGAGTGTTAGAGTGTACCTTCCTATGTCTGGTAGAGTGTTAGAGTGTAACCTACCTATGTCTGGTTTATTAGAGTGTTAGAGCTGTACCTACCTATGTCTGTAGAGTGTTAGCAGTGTACCTACCTATGTCTAAGAGGTTAGAGTGTACCTTCCTATGTCTGTTAGAGTGTTAGAGTTGTACCCTACCTATGTCTGGTAGTACCTTCCTAAGTGTTAGAGTGTACCTACCTATGTCTGGTAGAGTGTTTAGAGTGTACCTTACCTATGTCTGTTAGAGTGTTAGAGTGTACTCCTACCTATGTCTGGTAGAGTGTTAGAGTGTACCCTTCCCCCACCCCACCCCCTATGTCCCACCTGTTAGAGGTATTAGAGTGTACCTACCTAATGTCTGGTAGAGTGTTAGAGTGTACCTTCCTATGTCTGTTAGAGTGTTAGAGTGTACCTACCTATGTCTAGAGGTAGAGTGTTATGTCTGGAGTGTACCATTCCTATGTAGAGTGGTTAGAGTGTACCTTACCTATGTTTGGTAGAGTGTTAGAGTGTACCTTCCTATGTCTGGTAGAGTAGGCGTGTTAGAGTGTACCTACCTATGTCTGGTAGAGTGTTAGAGTGTACCTTCCTATGTCTGTTCGAGTGTACCTACCTATGTCTGTTAGAGTGTACTCCATATTTTACTAAACCATATGTCTGTTAGAGTGTTAGAGTGTACCTACCTATGTCTGGTAGAGTGTTAGAGTACCTCTTGTTAGAGTGTACCTACCTATGTCTGGTAGAGTGTTAGAGTGTACCTTACCTATGTCTGTTAGAGTGTTAGAGTGTACCTACCATATGGTCTTGGTAGAGTGTTAGAGTGTACCTTACCTATGTCTGTTAGAGTGTTAGAGTGTACTAAGTCGGGTAGATACCTATGTCTGTTAGAGTGTTAGAGTGTACCTACCTATGTCTGTTAGAGTCCTTAGAGTGTACCGTACCTATGTCTGTTAGAGTGTTAGAGTGTACCTCCTATGTCTGTTAGAGTGTACCTACCTATGTCTGGTTAGAGTGTTAGAGTTGTACCTACCTATGTCTGTTAGAGTGTTAGAGTGTACCTTACCTATGTCTGGTAGAGTGTTAGAGTGTACCTTCCTATGTCTGGTAGAGTGTATACTTATGTCTGAGTGTACCTCCTATGTCTGTTAGAGTGTTAGAGTGTACCTTCCTGATGTCTGTTAGAGTGTTAGAGTGTACCTTCCTATGTCTGTAGAGTGTTAGAGTGTACCTTCCTATGTCTGTTAGAGTGTTAGAGTGTACCTTCCTATGTCTGTTTAGAGTGTTAGAGTGTACCTTCCTATGTCTGTTAGAGTGTTAGAGTGTACCTACCTATGTCTGTTAGTGTTAGAGTGTACCTCCTATGTCTGTTAGAGTGTTAGAGTGTACTTCCTATGTCTGGTTTTAGAGTGTTAGAGTGTACCTACCTATGTCTGTTAGAGTGTACCTACTATGTCTGTTAGAGTGTTAGAGTGTACCTACCTATGTCTGTTAGAGTGTTTTAGAGTGTTACCTACCTATGTCTCGGGTTAGAGTGTTAGAGTGTACCTTACCTATGTCTGTTAGAGTGTTAGAGTGTACCTACCTATGTCTGTTAGTGTTAGAGTGTACCTACCTATGTCTGTTAGAGTGTTAGAGTGTACCTACCTATGTCTGTTAGAGTGTACCTTCCTATGTCTGTTAGAGTGTTAGAGTGTACCTACCTATATCTGTTAGAGTGGTAGAGTGTACCTACCTATGTCTGTTAGAGTGTTAGAGTGTACCTACCTATGTCTGTTAGAGTGTTAGAGTGTACCTACCTATGTCTGTTAGAGTGTACCTTCCTATGTCTGTTAGAGTGTGTTAGAGTGTACCTACCTATGTCTGTTAGAGTGTACCTTCCTATGTCTGGTTAGAGTGTTTGAGAGTGTACCTTCCTATGTCTGTTAGAGTGTTAGAGTGTACCTTACCTATGTCTGTTAGAGTGTTAGAGTGTACCTTCCTATGTCTGTTAGAGTGTTAGAGTGTACCTTCCTATGTCTGTTAGAGTACCTTCTATGTTAGAGTGTTAGAGTGTACCTACCTATGTCTGGTTAGAGTGTACCTACCTAATGTCTGTTAGAGTGTTAGAGTTGTACCTACCTATGTCTGGTAGAGTGTTAGAGTGTACCTTCCTATGTCTGGTAGAGTGTTAGAGTGTACCTTCCTATGTCTGTTAGAGTGTACCTTCCTATGTCTGTTAGAGTGTTAGAGTGTACCCTTCCTATGTCTGTTTAATACCTAGAGTGACTTTTAGAGTGTACCTTCCTATGTCTGTTAGAGTGTTAGAGTGTACCTTCCTATGTCTGTTAGAGTACCTACCTATGTTAGAGTGTACCTTCCTATGTCTGTTAGAGTGTAGAGTGTACCTACCTATGTCTGTTAGTGTTAGAGTGTACCTTCCTATGTCTGTTAGAGTGTTAGTGAGTGTACCTTTCCTATGTCTGGTAGAGTGTTAGAGTGTACCTTCCTATGTCTGTTAGAGTGTTAGAGTGTACCTTCCTATGTCTGGTTTAGAGTGTACCTACCTATGTCTGGTAGAGTGTTAGAGTGTACCTACCTATGTCTGTTAGAGTGTTAGAGTGTACCTTCCTATGTCTGGTAGAGTGTTAGAGTACCTTCCTATGTCTGTTGGTAGAGTGTACCACCTATGTCTGTTAGAGTGTTAGAGTGTACCTACCTATGTCTGTTAGAGTGTACCTTCCTATGTCTGTTATAGTGTTAAGTGTACCTACCTATGTCTGGTAGAGTGTACCTACCTATGTCTGTTAGAGTGTTAGAGTGTACCTTCCTATGTCTGTTAAGTAGAGTGTGTTAGAGTGTACCTTCCTATGTCGTTAGAGTTTAGAGTGTACCTACCTATGTCTGTTAAGTTTAGAGTGTACCTTCCTATGTCTAAGTGTACCTACTATGTCTGTTAGAGTGTACTTCCTATGTCTGTTAGAGGTTCGAGTGGTACTCCTACCTAGTCTGTTAGTGTACCTACCTATGTCTGGGTAGAGTGTACCTACCTATGGCTCGTTAGAGTGTTAGAGTGTACTACCTATGTCTGTTAGAGTGTTAGAGTGTACCTACCTATGTCTGTTAGAGTGTTAGAGTGTACCTACCTATGTCTGTTAGAGTGTTAGAGTTACCTTCCTATGTCTGTTAGAGTGTTAGAGTGTACCTTCCTATTCCTGTTAGAAGTGTTTTAGAGTGTACCATTCCTATGTCTGTTAGAGTGTTAGAGTGTACCTTCCTATGTCTGTTAGAGTGTAGAGTTAACTTCCTATGTCTGTAGAGTGTACCTTCCTATGTCTGTTAGAGTGTTAGAGTGTACCTTACTATGTCTGTAGTAGTGTTAGAGTGTACCTACCTATGTCTGTTAGAGTGTTAGAGTGTACCTACCTATGTCTGGTAGGTGTTAGAGTGTACCTCCTATGTCTGTTAGAGTGTTAGAGTGGTACACTATGTCCTTTAGTCTGTTAGAGTGTACCTACCTATGTCTGTTAGAGTGTTAGAGTGTACCTTCCTATGTCTGGTAGAGTGTACCTACCTATGTCTGTTAGAGTGTTAGAGTGTACCTACCTATGTCTGTTAGAGTGTTAGAGTGTACCTACCTATGTCTGGTAGAGTGTTAGAGTGTACCTACCTATGTCTGGTAGAGTGTACCTACCTATGTCTGGTAGAGTGTTAGAGTGTACCTTCCTATGTCTGTTAGAGTGTTAGAGTGTACCTACCTATGTCTGGTAGAGTGTTAGAGTGTACCTTCCTATGTCTGGTAGAGTGTACCTACCTATGTTTGGTAGAGTGTTAGAGTGTACCTTCCTATGTCTGTTAGAGTGTACCTACCTATGTCTGGTAGAGTGTTAGAGTGTACCTTCCTATGTCTGTTCGAGTGTACCTACCTATGTCTGTTTAGAGTGTACCCACCTATGTCTGTTTAGAGTGTTAGAGTGTACCTACCTATTTTCTGTTAGAGTGTTAGAGTGTACCTACCTATGTCTTGTAGAGTGTTAGAGTGTACCTTTCCTATGTCTGTTAGAGTGTTAGAGTGTACCTACCTATGTCTGTTAGAGTGTACCTACCTATGTCTGTTAGAGTGTACCTACCTATGTCTGTTAGAGTGTAGAGTGTACCTACCTATGTCTGTTTTAGAGTCTTTAGAGTGTACCTACCTATGTCTGTTAGAGTGTTAGAGTGTACCTACCTATGTCTGTTAGAGTGTACCTACCTATGTCTGTTAGAGTGTTAGAGTGTACCTACCTATGTCTGTTAGAGTGTTAGAGTGTACCTACCTATGTCTGGTAGAGTGTTAGAGTGTACCTTCCTATGTCTGGTAGAGTGTTAGAGTGTACCTTACCTATGTCTGTTAGAGTCGTTAGAGTGTACCTTCCTATGTCTGTTAGAGTGTTAGAGTGTACTTCCTATGTCTGTTATAGAGTGTTAGAGTGTACCTCCTATGTCTGTTAGAGTGTTAGAGTGTACCTTCCTATGTCTGTTAGAGTGTTAGAGTGTACCTACCTATGTCTGTTCTGTTAGAGTGTTAGAGTGTACCTACCTATGTTGTGTGTTAGAGTGTACCTTCCTATGTCTGTTAGAGTGTACCTACCTATGTCTGTTAGAGTGTTAGAGTGTACCTACCTATGTCTGTTAGAGTGTACCTTCCTATGTCTGTTAGAGTGTTAGAGTGTACCTACCTATGTCTGGTAGAGTGTACCTACCTATGTCTGTTAGAGTGTTAGAGTGTACCTTCCTATGTCTGTTAGAGTGTACCTACCTATGTCTGTTAGAGTGTTAGATGTACCTACCTATGTCTGTTAGAGTGTTAGAGTGTACCTTCCTATGTCTGTTAGAGTGTACCTACCTATGTCTGTTAGAGTGTTAGAGTGTACCTACCTATGTCTGTTAGAGTGTACCTTCCTATGTCTAGTAGAGTGTTAGAGTGTACCTTCCTATGTCTGTTAGAGTGTACCTACCTATGTCTGTTAGAGTTAGAGTGTACCTTCCTATGTCTGTTAGAGTGTTAGAGTGTACCTTCCTATGTCTGTTAGAGTGTACCTACCTATGTCTGTTAGAGTGTTAGAGTGTACCTACCTATGTCTGTTAGAGTGTACCTACCTATGTCTGTTAGAGTGTTAGAGTGTACCTTCCTATGTCTGTTAGAGTGTACCTTCCTATGTCTGTTAGAGTGTTAGAGTGTACCTTCCTATGTCTGTTAGAGTGTTAGAGTGTACCTTCCTATGTCTGTTAGAGTGTTAGAGTGTACCTTCCTATGTCTGTTAGAGTGTTAGAGTGTAACCTTCCTATGTCTGTTAGAGTGTTACCTAAGTCTTTAGTGTTACCTACCTATATGTCTGGTAGAGTGTACCTACCTATGTCTGTTAGAGTGTTAGAGTGTACCTACCTATGTCTGTTAGAGTGTTAGAGTGTACCTACCTATGTCTGTTAGAGTGTTAGAGTGTACCTACCTATGTCTGGTTAGAGTGTACCTTCCTATGTCCTTCCTATGTCTAGAGTGTTAGAGTGTACCTTCCTATGTCTGGTAGAGTTTAGAGTGTACCTTCTATGTCTGTTAGAGTGTTAGTGTGTTACCTTCCTATGTCTGTTAGAGTGTTAGAGTGTACTACCTATGTCTGTTAGAGTGTTTCCTAGTTCTGGTAGTGTACCTATGTCTGTTAGAGTGTTAGAGTGTACCTTCCTATGTCTGTTAGAGTGTACCTTCCTATGTCTGTTAGAGTGTTAGAGTGTACCTACCTATGTCTGTTAGAGTGTACCTACCTATGTCTGTTAGAGTGTACCTTCCTATGTCTGTTAGAGTGTACCTTCCTATGTCTGTTAGAGTGTTAGAGTGTACCTACCTATGTCTGTTAGAGTGTACCTACCTATGTCTGTTAGAGTGTACCTTCCTATGTCTGGTAGAGTGTACCTTCCTATGTCTGTTAGAGTGTTAGAGTGTACCTTCCTATGTCTGTTAGAGTGTACCTACCTATGTCTGTTAGAGTGTACCTTCCTATGTCTGTTAGAGTGTACCTACCTATGTCTGGTAGAGTGTTAGAGTGTACCTACCTATGTCTGGTAGAGTGTTAGAGTGTACCTACCTATGTCTGTTAGAGTGTTAGAGTGTACCTACCTATGTCTGTTAGAGTGTTAGAGTGTACCTACCTATGTCTGTTAGAGTGTACCTTCCTATGTCTGTTAGAGTGTACCTTCCTATGTCTGTTAGAGTGTTAGAGTGTACCTTCCTATGTCTGGTAGAGTGTACCTACCTATGTCTGTTAGAGTGTACCTTCCTATGTCTGTTAGAGTGTACCTACCTATGTCTGTTAGAGTGTTAGAGTGTACCTTCCTATGTCTGTTAGAGTGTTAGAGTGTACCTTCCTATGTCTGTAGAGTGTTAGAGTGTACCTTCCTATGTCTGTTAGAGTGTTAGAGTGTACCTTCCTATGTCTGTTAGAGTGTTAGAGTGTACCTTCCTATGTCTGGTAGAGTGTTAGAGTGTACCTTCCTATGTCTGTTAGAGTGTTAGAGTGTACCTTCCTATGTCTGTTAGAGTGTTAGAGTGTACCTACCTATGTCTGTTAGAGTGTACCTTCCTATGTCTGTTAGAGTGTTAGAGTGTACCTTCCTATGTCTGTTAGAGTGTTAGAGTGTACCTTCCTATGTCTGTTAGAGTGTACCTACCTATGTCTGTTAGAGTGTACCTACCTATGTCTGTTAGAGTGTTAGAGTGTACCTACCTATGTCTGTTAGAGTGTACCTTCCTATGTCTGGTAGAGTGTACCTACCTCAAATCAAATTACATTTTATTCCTCTCATGCTTCGTAAAGCAGGTGTAGACTAACAGTGAAATGCTGACTTACGGCCCGTCCCGATAACGCAGAGAGAAAGAAAATAGAGAAATAATAGAAAAGTAGAACACGTAATAATAAAAGTAATAATAAATACACAATGAGTAACGATAACTTGGCTACATACACGGGGTACCAGTACCGAGTCGATGTGCAGGGGTACGAGGTAATTGAGGTAGATATGTACATATAACTAGGGACAAAGTGACAGATAATAAACAGTAGCAGCAGCGTATGGGGTGAGTCAAAAAAGTTAGTGCTAAAAGGTTCAATGCAGATAGTCCGGGTAGCTATGTAACTAACTATGTAGCAGTCTTATGGCTTTGGGGTTTGAAACTGTTCAGGGTCCTGTTTGTACCAGACTTGGTGCCGCTTGCCGTGCGGTAGCAGAGAAAACAGTCCATGACTTGGGTTGCAATTTTAGGGCATTCCTCTGACACCGCCTGGTATAGAGGTCTTGGATGGCAGGAAGCTTTGCCCCAGTTATGTACTGGGCTGTACGCACTACCCTCTGTAGCACCTTGCAGTCGGATGCCAAGAAGTTGCCATACCAAGCGATGATGCAGCCAGTCAAGATGCACTCAATGGTGCAGCTGTAGGACTTTTTGAGGATCTGAGGACCCATGCCAAATATTTTCAGCCTCCTGAGGGGGAATAGGCTTTGTCGTGCACTCTTCATGACTGTGTTGGTGTGTTTGGACCATGATAGGTCCTTAGTGATGTGGACACCAAGGAACTTGAAGCTCTCAACCCGCTCCACTACAGCCCCGTCGATGAGAATGGGGGCGTGCTCGGTCCTCCTTTTCCTGTCGTCCACAATCATCTCCTTTGTCTTGATGAGGGAGAGGTTGTTATCCTGGCACCACATGGCCAGGTCTCTGACCTCCTCCCTATAGGCTGTCTCATCATTGTCGGTGATCAGGCCTACAACTGTTGTGTCGTCGGCAAACTTAATGATGGTGTTGGAGTCGTGCCTGGCCATGCAGTCATGGGTGAACAGGGAGTACAGGAGGGGACTGAGCACGCACCCCTGAGGGTCCCCGTGTTGAGGATCAGCGTGGCAGATGTGTTGTTACCTACCCTTACCACCTGGGGGCGGCCCGTCAGGAAGTCCAGGATCCAGTTGCAGAGGGAGGTGTTTAGCCCCCGGGTCCTTAGCGCAGTGATGAGCTTTGAGGGCACTATGGTGTTGAACGCTGAGCTGTAGTAAATGAACAGCATTCTAACGTAGGTGTTCCTTTTGTACAGGTGGGAAAGGGCAGTGTGGAGTGCAATAGAGATTGCATCATCTGTGGATCTGTTGGGGTGTTATGCAAACTGGAGTGGGTCTAGGGTTTCTGGGATAATGGAGTTGATGTGAGCCATGACCAGCCTTTCAAAGCACTTCATGGCTACAGACATGAGTGCTATGGGTCGGTAGTCATTTAGGCAGGTTACCTTAGTGTTCTTGGGCACAGGGACTATGGTGGTCTGCTTGAAACATGTTGGTATTACAGACTCAGTCAGGGACAGGTTGAAAATGTCAGTGAAGACACTTGCAAGTTGGTCAGCGCATGCTCGGAGTACACGTCCTGGTAATCCGTCTGGCCCTGAGGCCTTGTGAATGTTGACCTGTTTAAAGGTCTTACTCACATCGGCTACGGAGAGCGTGATCACACAGCTGTCCAGAACAGCTGATGCTCTCATGCATGCTTCAGTGTTGCTTGCCTCGAAGTGAGCATAGAAGTAATTTAGCTAGTCTGGTAGGCTCGTGTCACTGGGCAGCTCGCGGCTGTGCTTTCCTTTGTAGTCTGTAATAGTTTGCAAGCCCTGCCACATCCGACGAGCGTCAGAGCCGGTGTAGTACGATTCAATCTTAGTCCTGTATTGACGCTTTGCCTGTTTGATGATTCGTTGGATGGCATTGCGGGATTTCTTATAAGCGTACGGGTTAGAGTCCCGCTCCTTGAAAGCGGCAGCTCTACCCTTTAGCTCAGTGCGGATGTTGCCTGTAATCCATGGCTTCTGGTTGGGGTACGTACGGTTACTGTGGGAACGACGTCATCGATGCACTTATTGATGAAGCCAGTGACTGATGTGGTGTACTCCTCAATGCCATCGGAAGAATCCCGGGAACCTATTCCAGTCTGTGCTAGCAAAACAGTCCTGTAGCTTAGCATCTGCATCATCTGACCACTTCTTTATTGACCGAGTCACTGGTGCATCCTGCTTTAGTTGTTGCTTATAAGCAGGAATCAGGAGGATAGAGTTATGGTCAGATTTGCCAAATGGAGGGTGAGGGAGAGCTTTGTTTGCATCTCTGTGTGTGGAGTAAAGGTGGTCTAGAGTTTTATTTCCTCTGGTTGCACATTTAACAGGCTGTTAGAAATGAGGTAAAACAGATTTAAGTTTCCCTGCATTAAAGTCCCCGGCCACTAGGAGCGCTGCCTCTGGATGAGCGTTTTCCTGTTTGCTTATGGCCTTATACAGTTCATTGAGTGCAGTCTTAGTGCCAGCATCGGTTTGTGGTGGTAAATAGACAGCTACGAAAAATATAGATGAAAACTCTCTTGGTAAATAGTGTGGTCTACAGCTTATCATGAGATACTCTACCTCAGGCGAGCAAAACCTCGAGACTTCCTTAATATTAGATTTCGTTTACAAATATACACAGACCGCCACCCCTTGTCTTACCAGAGGCGGCTGTTCTATCTTTGCCAATGCAGCGTGAACCCTGCCAGCTGTATATTATCCATGTCGTCGTTCAGCCAGTGGCTTGCAAAATTATTCACCCCCTTGGCATTTTTCCTATTTTGTTGCTGTACAAACCTGGAAAAATGGATTTTTTGGGGGTTTGTATCATTTGATTTACACAACATGCCTACCACTTTGAAGACGCAAAATATTTTTTCTTGTGAAACAAACAAGAAATAAGACAAAAAAAAAACAGAAAACTTGAGTGTGCATAACTATTCACCCTCCCCAAAGTCAATACTTTGTAGAGCCACCTTTTGCAGCAATTACAGCTGCAAGTCTCTTGGGGTATGTCTCTATAAGCTTGGCACATCTAGCCACTGGGATTATTGCCCATTCTTCAAGGCAAAACTGCTCCAGCTCCTTCAAGTTGGATGGGTTCCGCTGGTGTACAGCAATCTTTAAGTCATACCACAGATTCTCAATTGGATTGAGGTCTGGGCTTTGACTAGGCCATTCCAAGACATTTAAATGTTTCCCCTTAAACCACTCGAGTGTTGCTTTAGCAGTATGCTTAGGGTCATTGTCCTCCTGGAAGGTGAACCTCTGGAAGACTGAAACAGGTTTCCCTCAAGAATTTCCCTGTATTTAGCGCCATCCATCATTCCTTCAATTCTGACCAGTTTCCCAGTCCCTGCCGATGAAAAACATCCCCACAGCATGATGCTGCCACCACTATGCTTCACTGTTGGGATGGTGTTCTCGGGGTGGTGATGAGAAGAGTTGGGTTTGCACGAGACATAGCGTTTTCCTTGATGGCCAAAAAGCTCAATTGTAATCTCATCAGACCAGAGTACCTTCTTCCATATGTTTGGGGAGTCTCCCACATGCCTTTTGGTGAACACCAAACGTGTTTGCTTATTTATTTTTTTAAGCAATGGCTTTTTTTCTGGCCACTCTTCCGTAAAGCCCAGCTCTGTGGCGTGTACGGCTTAAAATGGTCCTATGGACAGATACTCTAATCTACGCTGTGGAGCTTTGCAGCTCCTTCAGGGTTATCTTTGGTCTCTTTGTTGCCTCTCTGATTAATGCCCTCCTTGCCTGGTCCGTGAGTTATGGTGGTGGCCCTCTCTTGGCAGGTTTGTTGTGGTGCCATATTCTTTCCATTTTTTAATAATGGGTTTAATGGTGCACCGTGGGATGTTCAAAGTTTCTGATATTTTTTTATAACCCAACCCTGATCTGTACTTCTCCACAACTTTGTCCCTGACCTGTTTGGAGAGCTCCTTGGTCTTCATGGTGCCGCATGCTTGGTGGGGCCCCTTACTTGGTGATGTTGCAGACTCTGGGGCCTTTCAGAACAGATATATACTGAGATCATGTGACAGATCATGTGACACTTAGATTGCACACAGGTGGACTTTATTTAACTAATTATGTGACTTCTGAAGGTAATTGGTTGCACCAAATCTTATTTAGGGGCTTCATAGCAAAGGGGGTGAATACATATGCATGCACCACTTTTCCGTTATTTATTTTTTTGAAATTTATGAAACAAGTACTTTTTTTAAATTTCACTTCACCAATTTTGACTATTTTGTGTATGTCCATTACATGAAATCCAAATAAAAATCCATTTAAATTAAAGGTTGTAATGCAAGAAATAGGAAAAACGCCAAGGGGGATGAATACTTTTGCAAGGCACTGTATGTTATCCATGTTGACGTTCAGCCACGACTCGGTGAAACAGAAGTTATTACAGTTTTTATTGTCCCGTTGGTAGGATATCCGTGATCGTAACTCGTCTATTTTGTTATCCAATGATTGTACGTTGGCTAATAGGACTGATGGTAGAGGCAGATTACCCACTCGCCGTCGGATCCTTACAAGGCACCCCGACCTACGTCCCCGATATCTCCATCTCTTTCTCCTGCGAATGACGGGGATTTGGGCCTTGTCGGGTGTCTGAAGTAAATCCTTTGCGTCTGACTCGTTAAAAAAAGAATATTCGTCCAGTACGAGGTGAGTAATCGCTGTCCAGATATCCAAAGGCTCTTTTCGGTCATAAGAGACGGTGGCAGAAACATTATGTACAAAATAAAGTTACAAATAATGCGAAAAAACACATAATAGCACAATTGGTTAGAAGCCCGTAAAACGGCAGCCATCTCCTCCGGTGCCATTACATCACTCACTGGTGTTAGATCTCGGTATGATGGTGAGTCTGAGTGTGTTTCCGGCGCGTCTCAGTATCTGTGCCAGGTCTCTGTGAGGCAGGGTGACAACGGAGCGCCCCTCCACCGCCTCTAGCTGGTCACCCGGCTGGATCTGACCCGACCGGGCCGCAGGGCTGCCCCCACGCACCGTCACAAACCTATGGGACAGCATGGACGAGGCTGGGGTGGGGGGAGAGAGAGAGAGAGAAGAGAGAGAAGAGAGAGAGAGGGAGAGAGAAGAGAGAGAGAGAAAGAGAGAGAGAGAGAAAGAGAGAGAGAGAAAGAGAAGAGAGAGAGAGAGAGAGAGAGAGAGAGAGAGAGAGAGAGAGAGAGAGAGAGAAAGAGAGAGAGAGAGAGTTAAGAGTCAGTACTGTCAATGATATAGTTAGTAGTTAACCGTGTTAACCGCTGGATACAGTTTGGTATGAAGATGTACAGTATATGAATCCTACAGTATATTAAAGGAATATAAAGACAGGGATAAAGAGGTGTGTTAAAGATCACAGAGAACACACACATCATCAAGGTAACCCAGGTTTTCTACAATTACACTCACTAAATCAAGCACAACACAGCTCCAAAATGTACAAGGAACAATTGAAGGTTGAAAAGGCACCTTTGGATAATTCTGCACTATATGTCCCTCTTTTTTTCACTGGGATATGAGGAAGTATATGAGGAAGAATATGAGGAAGGGTACGAGGAAGAATATTAGGAAGGGTATGAGGAAGAATATTAGGAAGGGTATGAGGAAGAATATTAGGAAGGATATGAGGAAGAATATTAGGAAGGGTATGAGGAAGAATTACATTTTTACATTTTAGTCATTTAGCAGACGCTCTTATCCAGAGCGACTTACAGTTAGTGCATACATTATTTTTTTATCGAACCCACAACCCTGGCGTTGCAAACGCCATGCTCTACCAACTGAGCTACATCCCCTGCCGGCCATTCCCTCCCCTACCCTGGACGACGCTGGGCCAATTGTGCGCGCCGCCCCATGGGTCTCCCGGTCGCGGCCGGCTACGACAGAGCCTGGATTCGAACCAGGATCTCTAGTGGCACAGCTAGCACTGCAATGCAGTGCCTTAGACCACTGCGCCACTCGGGAGTAAGAATATTAGGAAGGATATGAGGAAGAATATTAGGAAGGATATGAGGAAGAATATTAGGAAGGGTATGAGGAAGAATATTAGGAAGGATATGAGGAAGAATATTAGGAAGGGTATGAGGAAGAATATTAGGAAGGATATGAGGAAGGGTATGAGGAAGGATATGAGGAAGGATATGAGGAAGGATATGAGGAAGGATATGAGGAAGGATAGGAGGAAGGATAGGAGGAAGGATAGGAGGAAGGATATGAGGAAAGATATGAGGAAGGATATGAGGAAGGATATGAGGAAGGATAGGAGGAAGCGTATGAGGAAGGGTATGAGGAAGGGTATGAGGAAGGATATGAGGAAGGATATGAGGAAGGATATGAGGAAGGATAGGAGGAAGGATATGAGGAAGGATATGTCTACATAAGGAAGAAACATACAGTTGAGCTACAGCTGGTGTACCAGTTCTAAAATAGGCCCCTAGTGTGTGTGTGTGTGTCTGTGTGTGTGTGTGTGTGTGTGTGTGTGTGTGTGTGTGTGTGTGTGTGTGTGTGTGTGTTGCGTGCATGCACCCCTAGCTCAGTCTGTGTGGGTGTGCCGTCTACGACAGCTGTGCTAATAATTGATGATTGATTAAATAATTGAGTAAAGGCCAACTTCCGATGGTAGACATTAAGTGATGCTACTGTATGCTTCAGTGGTCATCAGTCTGATGTCACAGGATTCCACTAGTTTCACTACCCGGGCTGCAGACTGGAGCAGGGGAGGTTCTGGAATATAGACAGGGTTCTATCTGGGCTGCAGACTGGAGCAGGGGAGGTTCTGGAATATAGACAGGGTTCTATATGGACTGCAGACTGGAACAGGGAATGTTCTGGAATATAGACAGGGTTCTATATGGACTGCAGACTGGAACAGGGAATGTTCTGGAATATAGACAGGGTTCTATCTGGTTTGAAGACTGGAGCAGGGGATGTTCTGGAATATAGACAGGGTTCTATCTGGGCTGCAGACTGGAGCAGGGGAGGTTCTGGAATATAGACAGGGTTCGATATGGACTGCAGACTGGAACAGGGAATGTTCTGGAATATAGACAGGGTTCTATCTGGTTTGAAGACTGGAGCAGGGGATGTTCTGGAATATAGACAGGGTTCTATCTGGGCTGCAGACTGGAGCAGGGGAGGTTCTGGAATATAGACAGGGTTCGATATGGACTGCAGACTGGAGCAGGGGATGTTCTGGAATATAGACAGGGTTCTATCTGGACTGCAGACTGGAACAGGGAATGTTCTGGAATATAGACAGGGTTCTATCTGGTTTGAAGACTGGAGCAGGGGATGTTCTGGAATATAGACAGGGTTCTATCTGGTTTGAAGACTGGAGCAGGGGATGTTCTGGAATATAGACAGGGTTCTATCTGGACTGTAGACTGGAACAGGGAATGTTCTGGAATATAGACAGGGTTCTATCTGGTTTGAAGACTGGAACAGGGAATGTTCTGGAATATAGACAGGGTTCTATCTGGACTGCAGACTGGAACAGGGAATGTTCTGGAATATAGACAGGGTTCTATCTGGTTTGAAGACTGGAACAGGGAATGTTCTGGAATATAGACAGGGTTCTATCTGGTTTGAAGACTGGAGCAGGGGATGTTCTGGAATATAGACAGGGTTCTATCTGGACTGCAGACTGGAACAGGGAATGTTCTGGAATATAGACAGGGTTCTATCTGGTTTGAAGACTGGAACAGGGAATGTTCTGGAATATAGACAGGGTTCTATCTGGACTGTAGACTGGAACAGGGAATGTTCTGGAATATAGACAGGGTTCTATCTGGACTGCAGACTGGAACAGGGAATGTTCTGTAATATAGACAGGGTTCTATCTGGACTGTAGACTGGAACAGGGAATGTTCTGGAATATAGACAGGGTTCTATCTGGACTGCAGACTGGAACAGGGAATGTTCTGGAATATAGACAGGGTTCTATCTGGTTTGAAGACTGGAACAGGGAATGTTCTGGAATATAGACAGGGTTCTATCTGGTTTGAAGACTGGAGCAGGGGATGTTCTGGAATATAGACAGGGTTCTATCTGGACTGCAGACTGGAACAGGGAATGTTCTGGAATATAGACAGGGTTCTATCTGGACTGTAGACTGGAACAGGGAATGTTCTGGAATATAGACAGGGTTCTATCTGGTTTGAAGACTGGAACAGGGAATGTTCTGGAATATAGACAGGGTTCTATCTGGACTGTAGACTGGAACAGGGAATGTTCTGGAATATAGACAGGGTTCTATCTGGACTGCAGACTGGAACAGGGAATGTTCTGGAATATAGACAGGGTTCTATCTGGTTTGAAGACTGGAACAGGGAATGTTCTGGAATATAGACAGGGTTCTATCTGGTTTGAAGACTGGAGCAGGGGATGTTCTGGAATATAGACAGGGTTCTATCTGGACTGCAGACTGGAACAGGGAATGTTCTGGAATATAGACAGGGTTCTATCTGGTTTGAAGACTGGAACAGGGAATGTTCTGGAATATAGACAGGGTTCTATCTGGACTGTAGACTGGAACAGGGAATGTTCTGGAATATAGACAGGGTTCTATCTGGACTGTAGACTGGAGCAGGGGATGTTCTGGAATATAGACAGGGTTCTATCTGGACTGTAGACTGGAACAGGGAATGTTCTGGAATATAGACAGGGTTCTATCTGGACTGCAGACTGGAGCAGGGGATGTTCTGGAATATAGACAGGGTTCTATCTGGTTTGAAGACTGGAACAGGGAATGTTCTGGAATATAGACAGGGTTCTATCTGGTTTGAAGACTGGAGCAGGGGATGTTCTGGAATATAGACAGGGTTCTATCTGGACTGCAGACTGGAGCAGGGGAGGTTCTGGAATATAGACAGGGTTCTATCTGGACTGCAGACTGGAACAGGGAATGTTCTGGAATATAGACAGGGTTCTATCTGGTTTGAAGACTGGAACAGGGAATGTTCTGGAATATAGACAGGGTTCTATCTGGACTGTAGACTGGAACAGGGGATGTTCTGGAATATACACAGGGTTCTATCTGGACTGCAGACTGGAGCAGGGGATGTTCTGGAATATAGACAGGGTTCTATCTGGACTGCAGACTGGAGCAGGGGATGTTCTGGAATATAGACAGGGTTCTATCTGGTTTGAAGACTGGAACAGGGAATGTTCTGGAATATAGACAGGGTTCTATCTGGTTTGAAGACTGGAGCAGGGGATGTTCTGGAATATAGACAGGGTTCTATCTGGTTTGAAGACTGGAGCAGGGGATGTTCTGGAATATAGACAGGGTTCTATCTGGGCTGCAGACTGGAGCAGGGGAGGTTCTGGAATATAGACAGGGTTCTATCTGGACTGCAGACTGGAACAGGGAATGTTCTGGAATATAGACAGGGTTCTATCTGGACTGCAGACTGGAACAGGGAATGTTCTGGAATATAGACAGGGTTCTATCTGGACTGCAGACTGGAACAGGGAATGTTCTGGAATATAGACAGGGTTCTATCTGGTTTGAAGACTGGAACAGGGGATGTTCTGGAATATAGACAGGGTTCTATCTGGACTGCAGACTGGAACAGGGAATGTTCTGGAATATAGACAGGGTTCTATCTGGTTTGAAGACTGGAGCAGGGGATGTTCTGGAATATAGACAGGGTTCTATCTGGTTTGAAGACTGGAACAGGGAATGTTCTGGAATATAGACAGGGTTCTATCTGGTTTGAAGACTGGAACAGGGGATGTTCTGGAATATAGACAGGGTTCTATCTGGTTTGAAGACTGGAGCAGGGGATGTTCTGGAATATAGACAGGGTTCTATCTGGACTGTAGACTGGAACAGGGGATGTTCTGGAATATAGACAGGGTTCTATCTGGACTGCAGACTGGAACAGGGAATGTTCTGGAATATAGACAGGGTTCTATCTGGACTGCAGACTGGAGCAGGGGATGTTCTGGAATATAGACAGGGTTCTATCTGGACTGCAGACTGGAGCAGGGGATGTTCTGGAATATAGACAGGGTTCTATCTGGACTGCAGACTGGAGCAGGGGATGTTCTGGAATATAGACAGGGTTCTATCTGGTTTGAAGACTGGAGCAGGGGATGTTCTGGAATATAGACAGGGTTCTATCTGGTTTGAAGACTGGAACAGGGAATGTTCTGGAATATAGACAGGGTTCTATCTGGACTGCAGACTGGAGCAGGGGATGTTCTGGAATATAGACAGGGTTCTATCTGGTTTGAAGACTGGAACAGGGAATGTTCTGGAATATAGACAGGGTTCTATCTGGACTGCAGACTGGAGCAGGGGATGTTCTGGAATATAGACAGGGTTCTATCTGGTTTGAAGACTGGAACAGGGGATGTTCTGGAATATAGACAGGGTTCTATCTGGACTGCAGACTGGAGCAGGGGATGTTCTGGAATATAGACAGGGTTCTATCTGGTTTGAAGACTGGAACAGGGAATGTTCTGGAATATAGACAGGGTTCTATCTGGACTGCAGACTGGAACAGGGAATGTTCTGGAATATAGACAGGGTTCTATCTGGACTGCAGACTGGAGCAGGGGATGTTCTGGAATAAACTACATTATTCAAGAGTGTACACACAGACACACACCGACAGACAGACAGACAGACAGACAGACAGACAGACAGACAGGACACACACACACACACAGACACACACACACACACACACACACACACACACTCACACACACACACACAGACAGACAGACACACTCACACACACACAGTACCAAATGACAGAACGAAGCGACGAGGGAAATCAAACCCTATTCATAAACAAGGTAGAACAAAATGTCTGTTTTCTTTCTTTTCATGTCCTTTAAACTTGATCAAATTAAACACAAATCCTCCAAGCCCCGTGAGAGAGAGGGAGAGAGAGAGAGAGGGATAGAGAGAGAGGGAGAGAGAGAGAGAGAGCGAGAGAGAGAGAGAGAGAGAGAGAGAGAGAGAGGGATAGAGAGAGAGGGAGAGAGAGAGGGGGGGGGCAGAGTGAGAGAGAGGGAGAGAGAGAGAGAGAGAGAGAGAGAGGGATAGAGAGAGAGGGAGAGAGAGGGGGGGGGCAGAGTGAGAGAGAGGGAGAGGTGGGGGAAAGAGAAAGTGAAAGGGAGAGGTGGGGGGAAGAGAAAGAGAGAGAGAAAGCTCAGCTCTGGCATATTCCCCAATATTTGGAACCAAGGACTGATCACCCCAATCCACAAAAGTGGAAACAAATTTGACCACAATAACTACTGTGGGATATGTGTCAACAGCAACCTTGGGAAAGTCCTCTGCGGTATCATTAACAGCAGACTCGTGCATTTCCTCAGTGAAAACAATGTACTGAGCAAATATCAAATTGGCTTTTTACCAAATTACCGTACGACAGACCACGTATTCACCCTGCACACCCTAATTGACAAACAAACTAAACTAAACTAAAGGCAAAGTCTTGTCATGCCTTGTTGATTTAAAAAAATCTTTCGACTGAATTTGGCATGAAGGCCTGCTATACAAATTGATGGAAAGTGGTGTTGGGGGAAAAACATTATAAAATCCATGTACACAAACAACAAGTGTGCGGTTAAAACGGGCAAAAAACACACACAATTCTTTCCACAGGGCCGTGGGGTGAGACAGTGATGCAGCTTAAGCCCCACCTTCTTCAACATATATATCAACGAATTGGCGAGGGCACTAGAACAGTCTGCAGCACCTGGCCTCACCCTACTAGAATCTGAAGTCAAATGTCTACTGTTTGCTGAAGATCTGGTGCTTCGGTCACCAACCATGGAAGGCCTACAGCAGCACCTAGGCCTTCTGCACAGATTCTGTCAGACCTGGGCCCTGACAGTAAATCTCAGTAAGACAAAAATAATGGTGTTCCAAAAAAGGTCCAGTTGCCAGGACCACAAATACAAATTCCATCTAGACACCGTTGTCCTAGAGCACACAAAAAACTATACATACAGACTTCCACAAAGCTGTGAACCATCTGAGAGACAAGGCAAGAAGGGCCTTCTATGCCATCAAAAGGAACATAACATTTGACATACCAATTAGGACCTGGCTAAAAATACTTGAATCAGTTATAGAACCCATTGCCCTTTATGGTTCTGAGGTCTGGGGTCCGCTCACCAACCAAGAATTCACAAAATGGGACAAACACCAAATTGAGACTGCATGCATAATTCAAAAAAAATATCCTCTGTGTACAACGAAAAACACCAAACAATGGCCTCCTGTAGCTCAGTTGGTAGAGCATGGCGCTTGCAAAGCCAGGGTTGTGGGTTCGATTCCCATGGGGGGCCAGTATGAAAAATGTATGCACTCACTAACTGTAAGTCGCTCTGGATAAGAGCGTCTGCTAAATGACTAAAATGTAAATAATGCATGCAGAGCAGAATTAGGCTGGCTAGGCCACTCCAGGACCTTGAAATGCTTCTTACGAAGCCACTCCTTCGTTGCCCGGGCGGTGTGTTTGGGATCATTGTCATGCTGAAAGACCCAGCCATGTTTCATCTTCAATGCCCTTGCTGATGGAAGGAGGTTTTCACTCAAAATCTCACGATACATGGCCCCATTCATTCTTTCCTTTACACGGATCAGTCGTCCTGGTCCCTTTGCAGAAAAACAGCCCATAAGCATGATGTTTCCACCCCCATGCTTCACAGTAGGTATGGTGTTCTTTGGATGCAACTCAGCATTCTTTGTCCTCCAAACACGACGAGTTGAGTTTTTACCAAAAAGTTATATTTTGGTTTCATCTGACCATATGACATTCTCCCAATCCTCTTCTGGATCATCCAAATGCACTCTAGCAAACTTCAGACGGGCCTGGACATGTACTGGCTTAAGCAGGGGGACACGTCTGGCACTGCAGGATTTGAGTCCCTGGCGGCGTAGTGTGTTACTGATGGTAGGCTTTGTTACTTTGGTCCCAGCTCTCTGCAGGTCATTCACTAGGTCCCCACGTGTGGTTCTGGGATTTTTGCTCACCGTTCTTGTGATCATTTTGACCCCACGGGGTGAGATCTTGCGTGGAGCCCCAGATCGAGGGAGATTATCAGTGGTCTTGTATGTCTTCCATTTCCTAATAATTGCTCCCACAGTTGATTTCTTCAAACCAAGCTGCTTACCTATTGCAGATTCAGTCTTCCCAGCCTGGTGCACATCTACAATTTTGTTTCTGGTGTCCTTTGACAGCTCTTTGGCCTTGGCCATAGTGGAGTTTGGAGTGTGACTGTTTGAGGTTGTGGACAGGTGTCTTTTTTACTGATAACAAGTTCAAACAGGTGCCATTAATACAGGTAACGAGTGGAGGACAGAGGAGCCTCTTAAAGAAGAAGTTACAGGTCTGTGAGAGCCAGAAATCTTGCTTGTTTGTAGGTGACCAAATACCTATTTTCCACCATAATTTGCAAATAAATTCATAAAAAATCTTACAATGTGATTTTCTGGATTTTTTTTCCCTCAATTTGTCTGTCATAGTTGACGTGTACCTATGATGAAAATTACAGGCCTCTCTCATCTTTTTAAGTGGGAGAACTTGCACAATTGGTGGCTGACTAAATACTTTTTTTCCCCACTGTATGTGCACACTGCCCACAAAATGAGGTGGAAACTGAGCTGCACTTTCTGCCAAATGTATGACCATATTAGAGACACATATTTCCCTCAGATTACACAGATCCACAAAGATTTCACAAACAAATCAATTTTTGATAAACACCCATTTCTATTGGGTGAAATACCACAGTGTGCCATCACAGCAGCAGGATTTGTGACCTGTTGCCACAAGAAAAGGGCAACCAGTGAAGAACAACCACCGCTGTAAATACAACCCATATTTATATTTATTTATTTTCCCTTTTGTACTTTAACTATTTGCACATTGTTACAACACAGAGAGAGAGAGAGAGAGAGAGAGAGAGAGAAAGAGAGAGAGAGAGAGAGAGGATTAAAATATCAGAAACATGGACAAAGTGCATTCGTTGCCAAGCTCAGACCTCAATCTACCCCTCCCACGCTAAGCATGCTGGGAGACTCACCTGACATACAGAACAGAACAGTAGTACAGTAGGTTTTTATCCTGGAACATGTTATTATTGTTTCCAGGAAAACAAGATTACAAAAGGCCCATTCCAACCACAAGCAGGACACATACACAGTATGAGAGAATTCAAAAGCACAATTCCATCGTTTTTTTATGGGAATAAAAATACAATTGTACTGTGTAGGACACAGTGTTTAGCCTATAGTCTGATGGAAGAAAAGGTGTACTTGACTGAGTACTGTTTATTCCGTTTAACAATGGCAGGCACAGTATGTTAGCTTAGTCCCAGGTCTGGTTGCGTTGTATAGTGTATAGTCAACAAGAGTTGACAAGACAAAACAAACTGATCTGGGGCCAGGCTAATATGAATCCTTGACCTGTTGCATACTCTCTATGGCCCCAGTACCACTCTAAGCATATAGCCTGGTCCCAGATCTGTTTGTGTAATTTTTGTCAACTCCTACTGTTTGGTTGTCGCACCATAGGAGTTGACAAGACAGCACAAACAGATCTGGGACCAGGCTACTATGAGACCAGCCATGGAGACACTATCCCACCGTCCATTAGAAAGTACAGATCGATGTAGGACTTTACTGTTCACTTTCATTGACCTCCTGATTAGTCACATACACCTGTAGGGCCCGCAGTAGTGAGCTTGTGTGTGTGTGTGTGTGTGTGTGTGTGTGTGTGTGTGAGTTGGCAGTATCGAGTGGCTGAGTTGAGAGAGTGAATAAGATTACTTGGACAGGGGGGTTCCTGATCCTAGATCAGCACTCCAATTCGGAGACAATCTCTGAATAAAGTCTCAAAACATGAATGGGAGGTGTCTGGAACCCTGGGAGGTGTCTGGAACCCTGGGAGGTGTCTGGAACCCTGGGAGGTGTCTGGAACCCTGGGAGGTGTCTGGAACCCTGGGAGGTGTCTGGAACCCTGGGAGGTGTCTGGAACTCTACCTTGTTGAAGAAGTCGACGACATCCCCAGAATTTAAGTTGTTGATATGATATCACTCTCACTTCTCTCCTACTAGCATTGACCCACCCTGCTGCTACTCTGTTTATGATCTATGCATACCGGTAGTCACTTTACCTCTACCTACATGTACATATTACCTCAATTACCTCGACTAACCCTGCACATTGACTCGGTACCGGTACCCCCTGTATATAGCCTCATTATTACCTGGACTAACCTGTACCCCTTGCACATTTACTCGGTACCGGTACCCCCTGTATATAGCCTCGTTATTGTTTTTTTATTGTGTTACTTTTTTAACTTTAGTTTATTTAGTAAATATTTTCTTAACTCTTATTTTTCTTAAAACGGTATTGTTGGTTAAGGGCTTGTAAGCATTTCACGCATGTGACAATTTAATTTTAATTTAAAATTTATTTGATATGATACAGTGAAGAAGTTACAACAAGGGACTATGTTAAATATTTTTTTAAATATTTTTGATGTCTGAAGTGTAAAACTGTTGGGTTGAATACGTTGGAGTGACGTAAAACTGCCAGTGAGGTTGGTTGAACAGATACAGGGGGTGTTTAGTGTAGTACAGTGTTTCTTAATTGTGTTCCTGGAGACCCAAAGGAGTGTGTGAGAGACAGAGTTGAGCTGTGGGGTAGACCGAGTTGAGCACAACAGAACACAGGTGAGGGGCTGCTCAGTCCACTGTCTAATGAAACAACAACACACACACACACACACACAAATACACACAAATACACACAGACACACCACTAAGTGTGGGTGATTACCAAATGTAGCAAAAGTATTGGATTACGGATCCAGCATCTATTATTAGCTGATAATATATATATATTAATTACATGTAAACTACCTTTTTAAGACATCTAATGGATCTAGTAAATTATGATGATCTGTTGTCCCTGCTGTTCATGTAATGTAGTCCCGTGTAGCTCAGTTGGTAGAGCATGGGCGTTTGCAACGCCAGGGTTGTGGGTTAGTTTCCCACGGGGGACCAGTGTGGGAAAAAAAAGTCGCTCTGGATAAGAGCGTCTGCTAAATGACTAAAATGTAAATGTAAATGTAATACCACTCTCATGGATCTAGTTGATTGTAGACTACGGGGAAAAGAAAGAGGACTGAGCACGCCCCCATTCTCATCAACGGGGCTGTAGTGGAACAGGTTGAGAGCTTCAAGTTCCTTGGTGTCCACATCACCAACAAACTATCATGGTCCAAACACACCAAGACAGTCGTGAAGAGGGCATGATAAAGCCTATTCCCCCTCAGGAGACTGATAAGGTTTGGCATGGGTACTCAGATCCTCAAAAAGCTATACAGCTGCACCATCGAGAGCACCCTGACTGGTTGCATCACCAGCTGGTATGGCAACTGCTCGGCCTCCGACCACAAGGCGCTACAGAGGGTAGTTCGTACGGCCCAGTACATCACTGGGGTCAAGCTTCCTGCCATCCAGGACCTCTATACCAGGCGGTGTCAGAGGAAGGCCATAAAAATTGTCAAAGACTCCAAACAGTTTATTATCTATGCATAGTCACTATAATTCTACCCACATGTACATATTACCTCAATTACCTCGACCAACCGGTGCCCCCGCACATTGACTCTGTACCGGTACCCCCTGTATATAGCCTCGCTACTGTTATTTTATTTTACTGCTGCTCTTTAATGATTTCTATTGAATTTTTTACTTACGTATTTTTTACTTAACACTGCATTGTTGGTTAAGGGCTTGTAAGTAAGCATTTCACTGTAAGGTATACACCTGTTGTATTCGGCGCATGTGGTTAATGATGATTATCTATTGTCCCCGTTGTTCCTGTCAAACCACTCACACGCTCACTCTGCCATTTAACATTTAACGGTCAGAGAACAGACGCAGTCGTAACATGGCACACACACACACACAGCGGACACACAGCAGACACACAGCGGACACACACACAGCGCACACACAGCAGACACACAGCGGACACACACACACACACAGAGACACAGAGACACAGAGCGGGATAACAGAGCCACAGCTGGAGCTAGGAGCTCCATCTCCGTCTGAGTACAGCTGTTCTATCTAGTGGGGGAGGGAGGGAGGGAGGGAGGGAGGGAGGGAGGGAGGGAGGGAGGGAGGGAGGGAGGGAGGGAGGGAGGGAGGGAGGGAGGCGGAGGTAGGGTAGAGAGGGGGATGGATAGAGGGAAGGAGTGAGATAGTAAGAGCAAAAGAGGGTGACTGTTTAGGATTAGCTGAACATTACCAGGAGACTGTATAGGATTAGCTGTGCATTACCAGGATACTGTTTAGGATTAGCTGTACATTACCAGGTGGGAGACTGTTTAGGATTAGCTGTACATTACCAGGAGACTGTTTAGGATTAGCTGTACATTACCAGGTGGGAGACTGTTTAGGATTAGCTGTACATTACCAGGAGACTGTTTAGGATTAGCTGTACATTACCAGGTGGGAGACTGTTTAGGATTAGCTGTACATTACCAGGTGACTGTTTAGGATTAGCTGTACATTACCAGGTGGGAGACTGTTTAGGATTAGCTGTACATTACCAGGTGGGAGACTGTTTAGGATTAGCTGTACATTACCAGGTGGGAGACTGTTTAGGATTAGCTGTACATTACCAGGAGACTGTTTAGGATTAGCTGTACATTACCAGGTGGGAGACTGTTTAGGATTAGCTGTACATTACCAGGAGACTGTTTAGGATTAGCTGTACATTACCAGGTGACTGTTTAGGATTAGCTGTCATTTACCAGGTGACTGTTTAGGATTAGCTGTACATTACCAGGTGGGAGACTGTTTAGGATTAGCTGTACATTACCAGGTGACTGTTTAGGATTAGCTGTACATTACCAGGTGGGAGACTGTTTAGGATTAGCTGTACATTACCAGGTGGGAGACTGTTTAGGATTAGCTGTACATTACCAGGTGGGAGACTGTTTAGGATTAGCTGTACATTACCAGGAGACTGTTTAGGATTAGCTGTACATTACCAGGTGGGATACTGTTTAGGATTACCTGTACATTACCAGGTGGGAGACTGTTTAGGATTAGCTGTACATTACCAGGTGGGAGACTGTTTAGGATTAGCTGTACATTACCAGGAGACTGTTTAGGATTAGCTGTACATTACCAGGAGACTGTTTAGGATTAGCTGTACATTACCAGGTGGGAGACTGTTTAGGATTAGCTGTACATTACCAGGAGACTGTTTAGGATTAGCTGTACATTACCAGGAGACTGTTTAGGATTAGCTGTACATTACCAGGTGACTGTTTAGGATTAGCTGTACATTACCAGGTGGGAGACTGTTTAGGATTAGCTGTACATTACCAGGTGGGAGACTGTTTAGGATTAGCTGTACATTACCAGGTGACTGTTTAGGATTAGCTGTACATTACCAGGTGACTGTTTAGGATTAGCTGTACATTACCAGGTGACTGTTTAGGATTAGCTGTACATTACCAGGAGACTGTTTAGGATTAGCTGTACATTACCAGGAGACTGTTTAGGATTAGCTGTCATTTACCAGGTGACTGTTTAGGATTAGCTGTTCATTACCAGGTGGGAGACTGTTTAGGATTAGCTGTACATTACCAGGAGACTGTTTAGGATTAGCTGTCATTTACCAGGTGACTGTTTAGGATTAGCTGTACATTACCAGGTGGGAGACTGTTTAGGATTAGCTGTGCATTACCAGGTGACTGTTTAGGATTAGCTGTACATTACCAGGTGGGAGACTGTTTAGGATTAGCTGTACATTACCAGGTGGGAGACTGTTTAGGATTAGCTGTACATTACCAGGTGGGAGACTGTTTAGGATTAGCTGTACATTACCAGGTGGGAGACTGTTTAGGATTAGCTGTACATTACCAGGTGGGATACTGTTTAGGATTAGCTGTACATTACCAGGTGGGAGACTGTTTAGGATTAGCTGTACATTACCAGGAGACTGTTTAGGATTAGCTGTACATTACCAGGAGACTGTTTAGGATTAGCTGTACATTACCAGGAGACTGTTTAGGATTAGCTGTACATTACCAGGTGGGAGACTGTTTAGGATTAGCTGTACATTACCAGGTGACTGTTTAGGATTAGCTGTACATTACCAGGTGGGAGACTGTTTAGGATTAGCTGTACATTACCAGGAGACTGTTTAGGATTAGCTGTACATTACCAGGTGGGATACTGTTTAGGATTACCTGTACATTACCAGGTGGGAGACTGTTTAGGATTAGCTGTACATTACCAGGTGGGAGACTGTTTAGGATTAGCTGTACATTACCAGGAGACTGTTTAGGATTAGCTGTACATTACCAGGAGACTGTTTAGGATTAGCTGTACATTACCAGGTGGGAGACTGTTTAGGATTAGCTGTACATTACCAGGAGACTGTTTAGGATTAGCTGTACATTACCAGGAGACTGTTTAGGATTAGCTGTACATTACCAGGTGACTGTTTAGGATTAGCTGTACATTACCAGGTGGGAGACTGTTTAGGATTAGCTGTACATTACCAGGTGGGAGACTGTTTAGGATTAGCTGTACATTACCAGGTGACTGTTTAGGATTAGCTGTACATTACCAGGTGACTGTTTAGGATTAGCTGTACATTACCAGGTGACTGTTTAGGATTAGCTGTACATTACCAGGAGACTGTTTAGGATTAGCTGTACATTACCAGGAGACTGTTTAGGATTAGCTGTCATTTACCAGGTGACTGTTTAGGATTAGCTGTTCATTACCAGGTGGGAGACTGTTTAGGATTAGCTGTACATTACCAGGAGACTGTTTAGGATTAGCTGTCATTTACCAGGTGACTGTTTAGGATTAGCTGTACATTACCAGGTGGGAGACTGTTTAGGATTAGCTGTGCATTACCAGGTGACTGTTTAGGATTAGCTGTACATTACCAGGTGGGAGACTGTTTAGGATTAGCTGTACATTACCAGGTGGGAGACTGTTTAGGATTAGCTGTACATTACCAGGTGGGAGACTGTTTAGGATTAGCTGTACATTACCAGGTGGGAGACTGTTTAGGATTAGCTGTACATTACCAGGTGGGATACTGTTTAGGATTAGCTGTACATTACCAGGTGGGAGACTGTTTAGGATTAGCTGTACATTACCAGGAGACTGTTTAGGATTAGCTGTACATTACCAGGAGACTGTTTAGGATTAGCTGTACATTACCAGGAGACTGTTTAGGATTAGCTGTACATTACCAGGTGGGAGACTGTTTAGGATTAGCTGTACATTACCAGGTGACTGTTTAGGATTAGCTGTACATTACCAGGTGGGAGACTGTTTAGGATTAGCTGTACATTACCAGGAGACTGTTTAGGATTAGCTGTACATTACCAGGAGACTGTTTAGGATTAGCTGTACATTACCAGGTGGGAGACTGTTTAGGATTAGCTGTACATTACCAGGAGACTGTTTAGGATTAGCTGTACATTACCAGGATACTGTTTAGGATTAGCTGTACATTACCAGGTGACTGTTTAGGATTAGCTGTACATTACCAGGTGGGAGACTGTTTAGGATTAGCTGTACATTACCAGGTGGGAGACTGTTTAGGATTAGCTGTACATTACCAGGTGACTGTTTAGGATTAGCTGTACATTACCAGGTGACTGTTTAGGATTAGCTGTACATTACCAGGTGACTGTTTAGGATTAGCTGTACATTACCAGGAGACTGTTTAGGATTAGCTGTACATTACCAGGAGACTGTTTAGGATTAGCTGTCATTTACCAGGTGACTGTTTAGGATTAGCTGTTCATTACCAGGTGGGAGACTGTTTAGGATTAGCTGTACATTACCAGGAGACTGTTTAGGATTAGCTGTCATTTACCAGGTGACTGTTTAGGATTAGCTGTACATTACCAGGTGGGAGACTGTTTAGGATTAGCTGTGCATTACCAGGTGACTGTTTAGGATTAGCTGTACATTACCAGGTGGGAGACTGTTTAGGATTAGCTGTACATTACCAGGTGGGAGACTGTTTAGGATTAGCTGTACATTACCAGGTGGGAGACTGTTTAGGATTAGCTGTACATTACCAGGTGGGAGACTGTTTAGGATTAGCTGTACATTACCAGGTGGGATACTGTTTAGGATTACCTGTACATTACCAGGTGGGAGACTGTTTAGGATTAGCTGTACATTACCAGGAGACTGTTTAGGATTAGCTGTACATTACCAGGAGACTGTTTAGGATTAGCTGTACATTACCAGGAGACTGTTTAGGATTAGCTGTACATTACCAGGTGGGAGACTGTTTAGGATTAGCTGTACATTACCAGGTGACTGTTTAGGATTAGCTGTACATTACCAGGTGGGAGACTGTTTAGGATTAGCTGTACATTACCAGGTGGGAGACTGTTTAGGATTAGCTGTACATTACCAGGTGGGAGACTGTTTAGGATTAGCTGTATATTACCAGGTGGGAGACTGTTTAGGATTAGCTTTACATTACCAGGTGGGAGACTGTTTAGGATTAGCTGTACATTACCAGGAGACTGTTTAGGATTAGCTGTGCATTACCAGGAGACTGTTTAGGATTAGCTGTGCATTACCAGGTGATTGTTTAGGATTAGCTGTACATTACCAGGTGGGAGACTGTTTAGGATTAGCTGTACATTACCAGGTGGGAGACTGTTTAGGATTAGCTGTACATTACCAGGTGGGAGACTGTTTAGGATTAGCTGTACATTACCAGGTGGGAGACTGTTTAGGATTAGCTGTACATTACCAGGTGGGAGACTGTTTAGGATTAGCTGTACATTACCAGGAGACTGTTTAGGATTAGCTGTACATTACCAGGTGGGAGACTGTTTAGGATTAGCTGTACATTACCAGGTGGGAGACTGTTTAGGATTAGCTGTACATTACCAGGTGGGAGACTGTTTAGGATTAGCTGTACATTACCAGGTGGGAGACTGTTTAGGATTAGCTGTACATTACCAGGTGGGAGACTGTTTAGGATTAGCTGTACATTACCAGGTGGGAGACTGTTTAGGATTAGCTGTACATTACCAGGAGACTGTTTAGGATTAGCTGTACATTACCAGGTGGGAGACTGTTTAGGATTAGCTGTACATTACCAGGAGACTGTTTAGGATTAGCTGTACATTACCAGGTGGGAGACTGTTTAGGATTAGCTGTACATTACCAGGTGGGAGACTGTTTAGGATTAGCTGTACATTACCAGGAGACTGTTTAGGATTACCTGTACATTACCAGGAGACTGTTTAGGATTAGCTGTACATTACCAGGTGGGAGACTGTTTAGGATTAGCTGTACATTACCAGGAGACTGTTTAGGATTAGCTGTACATTACCAGGAGACTGTTTAGGATTAGCTGTACATTACCAGGAGACTGTTTAGGATTGGCTGTACATTACCAGGTGGGAGACTGTTTAGGATTAGCTGTACATTACCAGGTGGGAGACTGTTTAGGATTAGCTGTACATTACCAGGTGGGAGACTGTTTAGGATTAGCTGTACATTACCAGGTGGGAGACTGTTTAGGATTAGCTGTACATTACCAGGTGACTGTTTAGGATTAGCTGTACATTACCAGGAGACTGTTTAGGATTAGCTGTACATTACCAGGAGACTGTTTAGGATTAGCTGTACATTACCAGGTGACTGTTTAGGATTAGCTGTACATTACCAGGTGACTGTTTAGGATTAGCTGTACATTACCAGGTGACTGTTTAGGATTAGCTGTACATTACCAGGTGACTGTTTAGGATTAGCTGTACATTACCAGGTGACTGTTTAGGATTAGCTGTACATTACCAGGTGGGAGACTGTTTAGGATTAGCTGTACATTACCAGGTGGGAGACTGTTTAGGATTAGCTGTACATTACCAGGTGGGAGACTGTTTAGGATTAGCTGTACATTACCAGGAGACTGTTTAGGATTAGCTGTACATTACCAGGAGACTGTTTAGGATTAGCTGTACATTACCAGGAGACTGTTTAGGATTAGCTGTACATTACCATGGGCTAACAGAAACCTACTGTCACTTTTCTGGAGGAGGATGTTCAAATGAGGTGGAAGTTGGAACTCACAACAATAAACAAACAAATGGCTGAGTCTGTAATATCCCAGGTGGTAAGGGTAGGTAACAACACATCTGCCACGCTGATCCTCAACACGGGGGCCCCTCAGGGGTGCGTGCTCAGTCCCCTCCTGTACTCCCTGTTCACCCATGACTGCATGGCCAGGCACGACTCCAACACCATCATGAAGTTTGCCGACGACACAACAGTGGTAGGCCTGATCACCGACAACGATGAGACAGCCTATAGGGAGGAGGTCAGAGGCCTGGCCGTGTGGTGCCAGGATAACAACCTCTCCCTCAACGTGACCAAGACAAAGGAGATGATTGTGGACTACAGGAAAAAAAAGTGGACTGAGCACGCCCCCATTCTCATCAACGGGGCTGTAGTGGAACAGGTTGAGAGCTTCAAGTTCCTTGGTGTCCACATCACCAACAAACTATCATGGTCCAAACACACCAAGACAGTCGTGAAGAAGGCACGACAAAGCCTATTTCCCCTCAGGAGACTGAAAAGATTTGACATGGGTCCTACAGCTGCACCATCGAGAGCATCCTGACTGGTTGCATCACCGCCTGGTATGGCAACTGCTCAGCCTCCGACCACAAGGCACTACAGAGGGTAGTGCGTACGGCCAAGTACATCACTGGGGCCAAGCTTCCTGCCATCCAGGACCTCTATACCAGGCAGTGTCAGAGGAATGCCCTAAAAATTGTCAAAGACTCCAGCCACCCTAGTCAAAGACTGTTCTCTCTGCTACCGCATGGCAAGCGGTACCTGAGCGCCAAGTCTAGATCCAAAAGGCTTCTAAACAGCTTCTACCCCCAAGCCATAAGACTCCTGAACAGCTAATCATGGCTACCCGGACTATTTGCACTATGCTTCAATTAGCTTGTTCGGTGCAGCGGGAATAAGGGTGTAGTGCTGGCTGAGCTCATCGGAGCATCGCTCTGCCACTTCTCACAATGATGCTCATTTAGTAAAGTTAGAACAAAGCTAAATCAATGTCTCACAAGATCACATAATGATTACTTAGTATTCTACATAACACAACCAAATATAATAGCATAGTATAATAGCATAGTATAATTTTACTGTCACACCAAAAACACCACCTCACCTCATGCGGCCAAAACTCAAAAGTGCACGCCACATTTGTTTCATTTACATTTTGGTCATTTAACTAAGGGTTTCCCAAACTCAAATTATAATAATCAAAGCTTGATGATGAGTTGGTTATTTGAATCAGCTGTGTAGTGCTAGGGCTAAAACCAAAACATGCACCAAGGGGGAGCCCCAGGACCTAGTCTGGGAAACCCTGATTTAGCAGACAATCTAAGAGCAACTGGGGTTAAGTGCCTTGCTCAAGGGCACATCGACAGATGTTTCACCTAGACGGCTCAGGGATTCAAACCAGCAACCTTTCAGTTACTGGCCCAACGCTCTTAACCGCTAGGCTACCAGAATTTGATATAGTAGTATAGTTTGTTAACACCATCTAATTTGGTCACGAAAAGTCATTCCAGAAGATCTAAAAGCATATTCCCGTGAAACTGATTGAGATCAAATGATTGACATGCAGATGCAGTTTGTACGTTTCACCATTAAAAAGTGAATAATTATCATTCACGATTGGCAGTGATGATGGCCTATATTTATATTTACATTTACACATAGTATACCCCACTGTACTGTATATGGTTAGTATAGTCCTCCCGAGTGGCGCAGTGGTCTAAGGCACTGCATCGCAGTGCTAGCTGTGCCACTAGAGATCCTGGTTCGAATCCAGGCTCTGTCGTAGCCGGCCATGACCGGGAGACCCATTGGGGCGGCGCACAATTGGCCCAGTGTCGTCCAGGGTAGGGGAGGGAATGGCCGGCAGGGATGTAGCTCAGTTGGTAGAGCATGGCGTTTGCAACGCCAGGGTTGTGGGTTCGATTCCCACGGGGGGCCAGTATGAAAAATATAATGTATGCACTCACTAACTGTAAGTTGCTCTGGATAAGAGCGACTGCTAAATGACTAAAATGTAAATGTGTTTGGGGGTATTAAAAATAGAATATGTGCTGGCATAGTCAGACGATGCGATTGGAGGATGCATTTTAAGCATATTCTATAATAATCTTCAATAGGTTACTTCTGTCGGTACAAACTTTTGAGAAATTATGACGTCATTTGCGTCTGGCATTTTGTCCTAATTGAAACGGTTTCTGAGTCTGTGTCTGTAACGAGGGGCATTATTCAAAAAAATAACTTGTCAGCGATTGGATCACCTTCAACCAATCAGAGGATGACCTAATTCAAAGTATTTGACCATGTGGGTTTTTTTGTCCTACACCGACCCACTGTTTCTGAGAGGAGGCTGATTGGACAGTCTAAAATGTTTTGCCTGAGAGATGGGGATGGGGGGGGGGGTTACTAAAATGTTTTGCCTGAGAGATGGGGATGGGCACCCTACCAAATCTCACTTAGGGCCTGCAAAAGGGCAGCGCAGATAGATATTTTGACCTCCGCATTTGAAGATGAAGTGTAAACTCGTAACATAGCCTATTAGCTAGAAAGGTAACGCCAAACACATTTTCACTAAGAGCAGCAGTTTAACTGGTTAACCTCTTAAGGATCGGACCCTTTTTTTCCCAATTTTCGCCTAAAATGACCCAAATCTAACTGGTCCTCTGTAGCTCAATTGGTAGAGCGTGGCGCTTGTAACGCCAGGGTAGTGGATTCGATCCCTGGGACTACGTAAAAATGTATGCACGCATGACTGTAAGTCGCTTTGGATAAAAGCGTCTGCTAAATGGCATATTATTATTATTAGAACTGCCTGTAGCTCTGGACCTGAAGCAAGGATATGCATATTCTTGATACATTTGAAAGGAAACACATTGAAGTTTGTGGAAATGTGAAATTACTGTAGGAGAATATAACACATTAGATCTGGTAAAAGATAATACAAACAAAATAACATGTACTTAAGGCCACAATATAATATTGCAGTTTAGATTTTGGCCAATAAATGGCAGCAGTGTGTGTGACTATTTTGTATCAACATTTAAATTTTTTTGTCATTTAGCAGAGCGACTTACAGTCATACTGGCCCCCCGTGGGAATCGAACCCACAACCCTGGCGTTGCAAACGCCATGCTCTACCAACTGAGCTACATACCTGCCGACCATTCCCTCCCCTACCCTGGACGACGCTGGCCCATGGGTCTCCCGGCCGGCTACGACAGAGCCTGGATTCGAACCAGGATCTCTAGTGGCACAGCTAGCACTGCGATGCAGTGCCTTAGACCACTGCGCCACTCGGGAGTACCATTTTCAAATCTGCCCAAATGTGCCGAATTGGTCAATTGATACATTTTCTAGTACATAACTATAGAGAACATACAAAAATGATATGGTAATACAAAATAGAAGTTTACACACTCCCAGGAATATCATATATGATGGATCATTAGCTTATACACTAACTTTCACACATCTAGATGGCCGGGCGGGGTGGGTGTGGAGCAAGAGAGAGCAGGGGTTCAAACTGTAGAACTCAGTTCCTACATTTGAATATAAAAATGGATTTTATCAAACAAAACTATGCTACATTTTATCTCTGGGACCCTTAGGATGACAAATCAGAGCAAGATTACTGAATGTGAGTACATTATTTACCTTCAGAGGTGAATGTATCAAACCAGTTGCCGTGATACGTTTTTTGTTGTTGTGCACTCTCCTCAAACAATAGCATGGTATTTTTTCACTGTAATAGCTACTGTAAATTGGACAGTGCAGTTAGATTAACAAGAATTAAAGCTTTCTGCCCATATAAGACATGTCTATGTCCTGGAAAGTTTGCTGCTACTTACAACAGTCATGCTAATCACATTAGCGCACGTTAGCGCAACCGTCCCGTACACGGGACACTGATCCCGTAGAGGTTAAAGGCCCAGTGTAGTCAAAACATGATTTTACTGTGTAAAATAATCACTGCCAATCGTGAATGATAACTATTGAGCTGCTGTGACATTTCTAAGTGACCCCAAACTTTTGAACGGTACTGTACATTCAGACCCTTTACTCAGTACTTTGTTGAAGCACCATTGGCAGCGATTACAGACTCGAGTCTTCTTGGGGTATGACGCTACAAGCTTGGCACACCTGTATTTGGGGAGGTTCTCCCATTCTTCTCTGCAGATCCTCTCAAGCTCTGTCAGGTTGGATGGGGAGTGTCGCTGAACAACTATTTTCTTAAAGCATTTTTTTTGGCAGAAATGCGTTCAGGAACATATGAACTTTCATGTGCTTTAATAACAAACTTGTATGCCATCTGTAAATACGAATACAATTGTTAAATTACGAGCCCAGTTGGTTTAGCCAGGGAAAAAGACAGGAACCTTCCCACTAGCCATGATTGGCTGAGATAACGGATGATCCCAACATGCTGAGAGATGAGTTCGGATTGGTCTGCCAGCGTAGCACGCTTATGTCTATAACAAAGGGCTGCTCAGTATGTGTAGGTAATCCTTTCTAACGCGGCTTTTTATAAAGATATCACGAATAACTGCAAAAGTGTTGCTCTCCACTTTCTGGAGGACATAGTTTTGAAATCAGTGGAATGCCAGTGGATGCAGAGTATGATAGATAAGGAGATGGAGAAAATTCTGCCGTTTGATTGCAACTGTGCAGAGTGAGTCGAAAAGAGAAGACACAGAAGGCTGTTGTATAAAACACCTGTCTCCGGATTACATCTTCAAACTAAGGGCAACCATGGCATCCATGACAGAGAGGGAGAAGTGTTCATCCATGTATACGGGTAAGAGAGTCTAGCTAGCTATATTTTCAGATATTACACATTTCTAATTTTGTCAGAAAGTCATTATCATTGCAAGTTAAGGGGTACTGTTCGCTGCCTAGCTAACGGTAGCTGGCTGGCTCGCTAGCTAACGTAACGTGTATGATATGTGCAGTAACATTATTCGTATCTCAGAGCCATTTGCATTGCTAGTTATAGCCTAATGTTAGCTAGCTAGCTAAAATTGAATCTAGTTGGTTAGCTACCTGCAGATTCACGCAGGGTAGTAACTTTATGAGTTGGGATTATGGTTCATTGTTTAGCTAGCTACCTAGCTACATGTCTACACACTATGCAAGGTACCATTTCACTGTACCGTTTACACCTTCTGTATCCTGTGCATGTGACAAAAAAAACTTAGATTTTATTTGATATAGTGTGTGTTTACCAGAGACGGTAATGTGAAGAACAACATGACCTGCACCAAAGTCAGATTAGGATATAACGGGACAGTGTCCAAGTTCAAAAATTATCCAGGTAGAATGCCCTGCTTTTATTTCGTCACACTCACAAACGTAAGCTATTTTCTGTAATTAGCTCGCTATTAACTTGTAAATAATGATCTTGTTGTGAGTTTATTTTCCTGTAATAATGAATACAAATCAATTTAAGACGTTGTCAGCTATACGCTGTGGTCATTATTTGAACTGGCTAGCCAGCTAACTTAACGTTAGCTAGCTAGCTAACAAGCTAGAAACGAACCAAAACATTGTTTAGAAAGTTGCTTTTAGTTGCCTGGTTTGCTAGATTGACATATACTAAATTCATTTTTAAACGGATGGGTTTATTGGTGTTAAAATGCTATTGTGTTGTCGGGTGTAATTTCTGACCATACCCCCAAGGCATGCTAACATGGTGACAGGTTACACCATCCCTCCCAAGACATGCTAACCTCCCCTGTTATTGTCATGGTGACAGGTTACACCATCCCCCCCAAGACATGCTCACCTCCCCTGTTATTGTCATGGTGACAGGTTACACCATCCCCCCAAGACATGCTAACCTTGTGAGGACCTAAAATCCCCAAAAGTCCCCACAAGGAAAGTAAAACAAGGAAAAAAGCTTATGGGTTAGGTTTAGGGTTAGGTTTAGGGTTAGGGTTATAATTAGGGTTAGGGTAAGGGTTAGGGAAATAGGATTTTGAATGGAAATTAATTTTAGATCCCCACGAGGATAGAAGAACATAACGTGTGTGTGACAGGTTAGATAGAGCCAGGAGCGCTGCAGTAGTGTTATGGTGGGATGTTAGACAGGTTAGATAGAGCCAGGAGCGCTGCAGTAGTGTTATGGTGGGATGTTAGACAGGTTAGATAGAGCCAGGAGCGCTGCAGTAGTGTTATGGTGGGATGTTAGATAGAGCCAGGAGCGCTGCAGTAGTGTTATGGTGGGATGTTAGATAGAGCCAGGAGCGCTGCAGTAGTGTTATGGTGGGATATTAGATAGAGCCAGGAGCGCTGCAGTAGTGTTATGGTGGGATATTAGACAGGAATATTACTACACAAACACACCCAGACACACACGCGTGAACGCACAGACACACACACGCACCATAAAACGCTTAACAATACACACTACTTCCACACAACTAAAACTCATTCAAAATGACAATGTCATGAAACAGCCCTTTGGAATTTGAATCATTGAACAACAGCAAATATCCCTACAACCAACACACACACACGCATACACACACACACACACACACACACACAAACAAACACACACAAAAGTAAATAGTTACAGACTGAGCGGTAGGTAACTGAGGGTAAATAGTTACATTTTGAGTCCTTCACCGTTTTCAGAACAGATTGCAGTCGATCCAGCATTTTCCTGGCCAATTGTCAGACTAAATCCAAATAATCCCCAAATAACCTCAATCTGTGATCTACTTAAACCAAATTAAAGTTGTGAAAAACAGAGACAAAATAAATAAAACGTTGTCTTTAAGCGACTCCAACGTTGTTTCTGACATTGGCCAACTGTCTGCTACACAGTACTGACTAACAGAGAGAGAGCAAGGTTGAAACTGAGTGATACAGAGAGAGGGAGGTGGAGGGAGGGGAGAGAGAGAGAGAGAGAGAGAGAGAGAGAGAGAGAGAGAGAGAGAGAGAGAGAGAGAGATACAGAGATACAGAGAGAGAGAAAGGGGAGGGAGAGGGATACCACTAGGAGGGAGAAAACAGGAGTGACAGAGAATGTGAAGGAGAGAGAGAGGGAGAGAGAGAGAGAGAGAGAGAGAGAGAGAGAGAGAGAGAGAGAGAGAGAGAGAGAGAGAGAGAGAGAGAGAGAGAGCGCATGTGAGTGTGTGTGAGAGAGGGAAAATGAGAAAGCATTTTAATATTCAAAATCCCATGAGAGAGAGAGAGAGAGAGAGAGACACACACTGCCCCCCAAAAAATGAGGTGGAAACTGAGCTGCACTTCCTAACCTCCTGCCAAATGTATGACCATATTAGACACATATTTCCCTCAGATTACACAGACCCACAAAGAATTTGAAAACAAATCCAATTTTGATAAACTCCCATTTCTATTGGGTGAAAAACCACAGTGTGCAATCACAGCAGCAAGATTTGTGACCTGTTGCCACAAGAAAAGGGCAACCAGTGAAGAACAAACACCATTGTAAATACAACCCATATTTATGTTTATTTATTTTCCCTTTTGTACTTTAACTATTTGCACATCGTTACAACACTGCATATAGACATAATATGACATTTGAAATGTCTTTATTCTTTTGGAACTTCTGAGTGTAATGTTTACTGTTAATATTATATTGTTTATTTCACTTTAGTTTATTATCTATTTCACTTGCTTTGGCAATGTTAACATATGTTTCCCATGCCAATAAAGCCCTTTGACTTGAGAGAGAGAGAGAGAGAGAGAGAGAGAGAGAGAGAGAGAGAGAGAGAGAGAGAGAGAGAGAGAGAGAGAGAGAGATGGTGAGATCTTGGGCAGAAAGTGCTGTGCAGAGAGATATGGAAGGAGGGAGGGAGGGAGGGAGGGAGGGAGGGAGGGAGGGAGGGAGGGAGGGAGGGAGGGAGGGAGGGAGGGAGGGAGGGAAGGAGGGAGGGAGGGAGGGAGGGAGGGAGGGAGGGAGGGAGGGAGGTGAAACTCAGGAGAACACCAGAGCAGCTGAGTCCAGTGAGATCCAAACCATGACATCATGTGGTGGTGTGTGTGTTATTTACAGCTCACTGCATTTCTGCTTAGAGAACATGAAAAGGTATAATCACGTGTTTAGAGTGTGAACTCAAATTGACTTATCAAACAGAGACAACGTGGTTGACACACACACACACACATATACACAGACACATACATATACACAGACACACACACAGACACACACACACACACACACACACACACACGCAGACACACACACACATATACACAGACACACACACACAAACACACAGACACACACACACACACACACACACACAGACACACACACACACACAGACACACACACAGATACACACACACACACACACACACACACACAGACAGACAGACAGACACACACAGACACTCACACATTAAAGCACATCCGCCGGCTTTCAACAATCTCTCTAGGGGTTTGACTGATGCTCTTTACACACAACATATCCTGACCTATATAGATTCAATCAGCATTTACATGACTACATGGTGTAAACACTTCATCAATTTGTTCATTCATTCATTCATTCATTCATTCATTCATTCGTTTACTCTTTCATTCAGTTCTTTATATGAACAGGGACAATGTACAACACCAACACCAACAACAACAACACCAACACCAACAACAAGACCAACAACAACACCAACAACAACACCAATAACAACAAGAACAACAACACCAACAACAAGAACAACAACAACACCAACACAAACAACTACACCACCAACACCAACAACACCAGAAACAAATACACCAACACCAACATCAACACATAACTAACACCACCAACACCAACAACAACAACACCAAAAACAACAACACCAACACCAACACATAACCAACACCACCAACACCAACACCTTAAGTGTCAGTACACTGAGAAGTGATGTGCTGCACCAGATTACTACACTACAGTAACACCAGATTACTACACTACAGTAATACCAGATTACTACACTACAGTAACACCAGATTACTACACTACAGTAACACCAGATTACTACACTACAGTAACACCAGATTACTACACTACAGTAACACCAGATTACTACACTACAGTAACACCAGATTACTACACTACAGTAACACCATATTACTACACTACAGTAACACCAGATTACTACACTACAGTAACACCAGATTACTACACTACAGTAACACCAGATTACTACACTACAGTAACACCAGATTACTACACTACAGTAACACCAGATTACTACACTACAGTAACACCAGATTACTACACTACAGTAACACCTGATTACTACACTACAGTAACACCAGATTACTACACTACAGTAACACCAGATTACTACACTACAGTAACACCAGATTACTACACTACAGTAACACCAGAATACTACACTACAGTAACACCAGATTACTACACTACAGTAACACCAGATTACTACACTAAAGTAACACCAGATTACTACTTTAAAGTAACACCTGATTACTACACTACAGTAACACCAGATTACTACATACAGTAACACCAGATTACTACACTACAGTAACACCAGATTACTACACTACAGTAACACCAGATTACTACACTACAGTAACACCAGATTACTACACTACAGTAACACCAGATTACTACACTACAGTAACACCAGATTACTACACTAAAGTAACACCAGATTACTACACTACAGTAACACCAGATTACTACACTACAGTAACACCAGATTACTACACTAAAGTAACACCAGATTACTACACTACAGTAACACCAGATTACTACACTACAGTAACACAGATTACTACACTACAGTAACACCAGATTACTACACTACAGTAACACCAGATTACTACACTACAGTAACACCAGATTACTACACTACAGTAACACCAGATTACTACACTACAGTAACACCAGATTACTACATACAGTAACACCAGATTACTACACTACAGTAACACCAGAATACTACACTACAGTAACACCAGATTACTACACTACAGTAACACCAGATTACTACATACAGTAACACCAGATTACTACACTACAGTAACACCAGATTACTACACTACAGTAACACCAGATTACTACATACAGTAACACCAGATTACTACATACAGTAACACCAGATTACTACATACAGTAACACCAGATTACTACACTACAGTAACACCAGATTACTACACTACAGTAACACCAGATTACTACACTACAGTAACACCAGATTACTACACTATAGTAACACCAGATTACTACACTACAGTAACACCAGATTACTACACTACAGTAACACCAGATTACTACACTAAAGTAACACCAGATTACTACACTACAGTAACACCAGATTACTACACTACAGTAACACCAGATTACTACACTACAGTAACACCAGATTACTAAACTACAGTAACACCAGATTACTACACTACAGTAACACTGATTTACTACACTACAGTAACACCGGATTACTACACTACAGTAACACCAGATTACTACACTAACGTAACACCAGATTACTACACTACAGTAACACCAGTTTACTACTCTACAGTAACACCAGATTACTACACTACAGTAACACCAGATTACTACACTATAGTAACACCAGATTACTACACTACAGTAACACCAGATTACTACACTACAGTAACACCAGATTACTACACTACAGTAACACCATATTACTACACTACAGTAACACCAGATTACTACACTACAGTAACACCAGATTACTACACTACAGTAACACCAGATTACTACACTAAAGTAACACCAGATTACTACACTACAGTAACACCAGATTACTACACTACAGTAACACCAGATTACTACATACAGTAACACCAGATTACTACATACAGTAACACCAGATTACTACACTACAGTAACACCAGAATACTACACTACAGTAACACCAGATTACTACATACAGTAACACCAGATTACTACACTACAGTAACACCAGAATACTACACTACAGTAACACCAGATTACTACACTACAGTAACACCAGATTACTACACTACAGTAACACCAGATTACTACACTAAAGTAACACCAGATTACTACATACAGTAACACCAGATTACTACATACAGTAACACCAGATTACTACACTACAGTAACACCAGATTACTACACTACAGTAACACCAGATTACTACACTACAGTAACACCAGATTACTACACTACAGTAACACCAGATTACTACACTACAGTAACACCAGATTACTACACTACAGTAACACCAGATTACTACACTACAGTAACACCAGATTACTACACTAAAGTAACACCAGATTACTACACTACAGTAACACCAGATTACTACACTACAGTAACACCAGATTACTACACTACAGTAACACCAGATTACTAAACTACAGTAACACCAGATTACTACACTACAGTAACACTGATTTACTACACTACAGTAACACCAGATTACTACACTACAGTAACACCAGATTACTACACTAAAGTAACACCAGATTACTACACTACAGTAACACCAGTTTACTACTCTACAGTAACACCAGATTACTACATACAGTAACAACAGATTACTACACTACAGTATCACCAGAATACTACACTACAGTAACCCCAGATTACTACACTACAGTAACACCAGATTACTACATACAGTAACACCAGATTACTACACTACAGTAACACCAGAATACTACACTACAGTAACACCAGATTACTACACTACAGTAACACCAGATTACTATATACAGTAACACCAGATTACTACACTACAGTAACACCAGAATACTACACTACAGTAACACCAGATTACTACACTACAGTAACACCAGATTAATACATACAGTAACACCAGATTACTACACTACAGTAACACCAGATTACTACACTAAAGTAACACCAGATTACTACACTACAGTAACACCAGTTTACTACTCTACAGTAACACCAGATTACTACATACAGTAACACCAGATTACTACACTACAGTATCACCAGAATACTACACTACAGTAACCCCAGATTACTACACTACAGTAACACCAGATTACTACATACAGTAACACCAGATTACTACACTACAGTAACACCAGATTACTACACTACAGTAACACCAGATTACTACATACAGTAACACCAGATTACTACATACAGTAACACCAGATTACTACATACAGTAACACCAGATTACTACACTACAGTAACACCAGATTACTACACTACAGTAACACCAGATTACTACACTACAGTAACACCAGATTACTACACTATAGTAACACCAGATTACTACACTACAGTAACACCAGATTACTACACTACAGTAACACCAGATTACTACACTAAAGTAACACCAGATTACTACACTACAGTAACACCAGATTACTACACTACAGTAACACCAGATTACTACACTACAGTAACACCAGATTACTAAACTACAGTAACACCAGATTACTACACTACAGTAACACTGATTACTACACTACAGTAACACCGATTACTACACTACAGTAACACCAGATTACTACACTAACGTAACACCAGATTACTACACTACAGTAACACCAGTTTACTACTCTACAGTAACACCAGATTACTACACTACAGTAACACCAGATTACTACACTATAGTAACACCAGATTACTACACTACAGTAACACCAGATTACTACACTACAGTAACACCAGATTACTACACTACAGTAACACCATATTACTACACTACAGTAACACCAGATTACTACACTACAGTAACACCAGATTACTACACTACAGTAACACCAGATTACTACACTAAAGTAACACCAGATTACTACACTACAGTAACACCAGATTACTACACTACAGTAACACCAGATTACTACATACAGTAACACCAGATTACTACATACAGTAACACCAGATTACTACACTACAGTAACACCAGAATACTACACTACAGTAACACCAGATTACTACATACAGTAACATCAGATTACTACACTACAGTAACACCAGAATACTACACTACAGTAACACCAGATTACTACACTACAGTAACACCAGATTACTACACTACAGTAACACCAGATTACTACACTAAAGTAACACCAGATTACTACATACAGTAACACCAGATTACTACATACAGTAACACCAGATTACTACACTACAGTAACACCAGATTACTACACTACAGTAACACCAGATTACTACACTACAGTAACACCAGATTACTACACTACAGTAACACCAGATTACTACACTACAGTAACACCAGATTACTACACTACAGTAACACCAGATTACTACACTACAGTAACACCAGATTACTACACTAAAGTAACACCAGATTACTACACTACAGTAACACCAGATTACTACACTACAGTAACACCAGATTACTACACTACAGTAACACCAGATTACTACACTACAGTAACACTGATTTACTACACTACAGTAACACCAGATTACTACACTACAGTAACACCAGATTACTACACTAAAGTAACACCAGATTACTACACTACAGTAACACCAGTTTACTACTCTACAGTAACACCAGATTACTACATACAGTAACAACAGATTACTACACTACAGTATCACCAGAATACTACACTACAGTAACCCCAGATTACTACACTACAGTAACACCAGATTACTACATACAGTAACACCAGATTACTACACTACAGTAACACCAGAATACTACACTACAGTAACACCAGATTACTACACTACAGTAACACCAGATTACTATATACAGTAACACCAGATTACTACACTACAGTAACACCAGAATACTACACTACAGTAACACCAGATTACTACACTACAGTAACACAGATTAATACATACAGTAACACCAGATTACTACACTACAGTAACACCAGATTACTACACTACAGTAACACCAGATTACTACACTACAGTAACACCAGAATACTATACTAAAGTAACACCAGATTACTACACTACAGTAACACCAGATTACTACACTACAGTAACACCAGATTACTACACTACAGTAACACCAGATTACTACATACAGTAACACCAGATTACTACACTACAGTAACACCAGATTACTACACTACAGTAACATCAGATTACTACACTACAGTAACACCAGATTACTACACTACAGTAACACCAGATTACTAAACTACAGTAACACCAGATTACTACACTACAGTAACACAAGATTACTACACTACAGTAACATCAGATTACTACAAAACAGTAACACCAGATTACTACACTACAGTAACACCAGATTACTACACTACAGTAACACCAGATTACTACACTACAGTAACACCAGATTACTACACTACAGTAACACCAGATTACTACACTACAGTAACACCAGATTACTACACTACAGTAACACCAGATTACTACACTACAGTAACACCAGATTACTACACTACAGTAACACCAGATTACTAAACTACAGTAACACCAGATTACTACACTACAGTAACACCAGATTACTACACTACAGTAACACCAGATTACTACACTAAAGTAATACCAGATTACTACACTAAAGTAACACCAGATTACTACACTACAGTAACACCAGATTACTACACACAGTAACACCAGATTACTACACTACAGTAACACCAGATTACTACACTACAGTAACACCAGATTACTACACTACAGTAACACCAGATTACTAAACTACAGTAACACCAGATTACTACACTACAGTAACACCAGATTACTACACTACAGTAACACCAGATTACTACATACAGTAACACCAGATTACTACACTAAAGTAACACCAGATTACTACACTACAGTAACACCAGATTACTACACTACAGTAACACCAGATTACTACACTACAGTAACACTAGATTACTACACTACAGTAACACCAGATTACTACATACAGTAACACCAGATTACTACACTACAGTAACACCAGATTACTACACTACAGTAACACCAGATTACTACACTACAGTAACACCAGATTACTACACTACAGTAACACCAGATTACTACATACAGTAACACCAGATTACTACACTACAGTAACACCAAAATATTACACTACAGTAACACCAGATTACTACAAACAGTAACACCAGATTACTACACTACAGTAACACCAGAATACTACACTACAGTAACACCAGATTACTACACTACAGTAACACAAGATTACTAAACTACAGTATCACCAGATTACTTAACTACAGTATCACCAGAATACTACACTACAGTAACCCCAGATTACTACACTACAGTAACACCAGATTACTACATACAGTAACACCAGATTACTACACTACAGTAACACCAGATTACTACACTACAGTAACACCAGAATACTACACTACAGTAACACCAGATTACTACATACAGTAACACCAGATTACTACACTACAGTAACACCAGAATACTACACTACAGTAACACCAGATTACTACACTCCAGTAACACCAGATTATTACACTAAAGTAACACCAGATTACTAAACTACAGTAACACCAGATTACTACACTACAGTAACACCAGATTACTATACTACAGTAACACCAGATTACTACACTAAAGTAACACCAGATTACTACACTAAAGTAACACCAGATTACTACACTACAGTAACACCAGATTACTACATACAGTAACGCCAGATTACTACATACAGTAACACCAGATTACTACATAGAGTAATACCAGATTACTACACTACAGTATCACCAGAATACTACACTACAGTAACCCCAGATTACTACACTACAGTAACACCAGATTACTACATACAATAACACCAGATTACTACACTACAGTAACACCAGAATACTACACTACAGTAACACCAGATTACTACACTACAGTAACACCAGATTACTATATACAGTAACACCAGATTACTACACTACAGTAACACCAGAATACTACACTACAGTAACACAAGATTACTACACTACAGTAACACCAGATTACTACATACAGTAACACCAGATTACTACACTACAGTAACACCAGAATTACTACACTACAGTAACACCAGATTACTACACTACAGTAACACCAGATTTACTACACACAAGTAACACCAGATTACTACACTACAGTAACACCAGATTACTACAATACAGTAACACCAGATTACTACACTACAGTAACCACAGGATTACTACACTAAAGTAACACCAGATTACTACACTAAAGTAACACCAGATTACTAACTACAGTAACACCAGATTACTACATACAGTAACACCCAGATTACTACACTAACAGGTAACACCAGATTACCTACACTACAGTAACACCAGATTACTACACTACAGTAACACCAGAATACTACACTAACAGTAATCACCAGATTACTACACTACAGTAACACCAGAATACTACACTACAGTAACACCAGTTTACTACATAAAGTAACACCAGATTACTACACTACAGTAACACCAGAATACTACAATACAGTAACACCAAATTACTACACTACAGTAACACCAGATTACTACACTAAAGTAACACCAGATTACTACACTACAGTAACACCAGATTACTACACTACAGTAACACCAGATTACTACACTACAGTAACACCAGATTACTACACTAAAGTAACACCAGATTACTACACTACAGTAACACCAGATTACTACATACAGTAACACCAGATTACTACATACAGTAACACCAGATTACTACACTACAGTAACACCAGATTACTACACTACAGTAACACCAGATTACTACACTACAGTAACACCAGATTACTACATACAGTAACACCAGATTACTACACTACAGTAACACCAGAATACTACACTACAGTAACACCAGATTACTACACTACAGTAACACCAGATTACTACACTACAGTAACACCAGATTACTACACTACAGTAACACCAGATTACTACACTACAGTAACACCAGATTACTACACTACAGTAACACAGATTACTACACTACAGTAACACCAGATTACTACACTACAGTAACACCAGATTACTACACTACAGTAACACCAGATTAATACACAACAATAACACCAGTTTACTACACTACAGTAACACCAGATTGACTACATACAGTAACACCAAGACTTCCTACGACTACAGTAACAACCAGAATACTACACTACAGTAACACCAGATTACTACAATACAGTAACACGAGATTACTACATACAGTAACACCAGATTACTAAACTACAGTAACACCAGATTACTACACTACAGTAACACCAGATTACTACACTACAGTACACCAGCATACTATACTACAGTAACACCAGAATACTATACTACAGTAACACCAGATTACTACACTACATGTAACACCAGATTAGCTACACCTACAGTAACACCAGATTACTACACGAAAGTAACACCAGATTACTACACTAAAGTAACACCAGATTACTAAACTACAGTAACACCAGATTACTACACTACAGTAACCACCAGATTACTACACTACAGTAAACACCAGATTACTACACTAAGAGTAACACCAGATACTACACTAAGTAACACCAGATTACTACACTACAGTAACACCAGATTACTACATACAGTAACACCAGATTACTACATAGAGTAACACCAGATTACTACACTACAGTATCACCAGAATACTACACTACAGTAACCCCAGATTACTACACTACAGTAACACCAGATTACTACATACAGTAACACCAGATTACTACACTACAGTAACACCAGAATACTACACTACAGTAACACCAGATTACTACACTACAGTAACACCAGATTACTATATACAGTAACACCAGATTACTACACTACAGTAACACCAGAATACTACACTACAGTAACACCAGGATTACTACACTACAGGTAACACCAGATTACTACATACAGTAACACCAGATTACTACACTACAGTAACACCAGATTACTACACTACAGTAACACCAGATTACTACACTACAGTAACACCAGATTACTACACACAGTAACACCAGATTACTACACTACAGTAACACCAGATTACTACACTACAGTAACACCAGATTACTACACTACAGTAACACCAGATTACTACACTACAGTAACACCAGATTACTACATACAGTAACACCAGATTACTACATACAGTAACACCAGATTACTACACTACAGTAACACCAGATTACTACACTACAGTAACACCAGATTACTACACTACAGTAACACCAGATTACTACACTATAGTAACACCAGATTACTACACTACAGTAACACCAGATTACTACACTACAGTAACACCAGATTACTACACTACAGTAACACTGATTTACTACACTACAGTAACACCAGATTACTACACTACAGTAACACCAGAATACTACACTACAGTAACACCAGATTACTACATACAGTAACACCAGATTACTACACTACAGTAACACCAGAATACTACACTACAGTAACACCAGATTACTACACTACAGTAACACCAGATTATTACACTAAAGTAACACCAGATTACTAAACTACAGTAACACCAGATTACTACACTACAGTAACACCAGATTACTATACTACAGTAACACCAGATTACTACACTAAAGTAACACCAGATTACTACACTAAAGTAACACCAGATTACTACACTACAGTAACAACAGATTACTACATACAGTAACGCCAGATTACTACATACAGTAACACCAGATTACTACATAGAGTAATACCAGATTACTACACTACAGTATCACCAGAATACTACACTACAGTAACCCCAGGATTACTACACTACAGTAACACCAGATTACTACATACAGTAACACCAGATTACTACACTACAGTAACACCAGAATACCTACACTACAGTAACACCAGATTACTACACTACAGTAACACCATATTACTATATACAGTAACACCAGATTACTACACTACAGTAACACCAGAATACTACACTACAGTAACACAAGATTACTACACTACAGTAACACCAGATTACTACATACAGTAACACCAGATTACTACACTACAGTAACACCAGATTACTACACTACAGTAACACCAGATTACTACACTACAGTAACACCAGATTACTACACACAGTAACACCAGATTACTACACTACAGTAACACCAGATTACTACAATACAGTAACACCAGATTACTTACACTACAGTAACACCAGATACTACACTAAAGTAACACCAGATTACTACACTAAAGTAACACCAGATTACTCAACTACAGTGTAACACCAGATTACTACATACAGTAACACCAGATTACTACATACAGTAACACCAGATTACTACACTACAGTAACACCAGATTACTACACTACAGTAACACCAGTATTACTACACTACAGTAACACCAGAATACTACACTACAGTAACACCAGATTACTACAGCTACAGTAACACCAGAATACTACACTACAGTAACACCAGATTACTACATACAGTAACACCAGATTACTACACTACAGTAACACCAGAATACGACAATACAGTAACACCAGGATTACTACACTACAAGTAACACCAGATTACTACACTAAAGTAACACCAGATTAGCTACACTACAGTAACACCAGATTACTACACGACAGTAACACCAATTACTACACTACAGTAGACACCAGATTACTACACTAGAAGTAAACACCAGATTACTACACTACAGTAACACCAGATTACTACACATACAGAAACACCAGATTACTACCATAGAGTAACACCAGATACTAACACAACAGTATCACAGAATACTACACTACAGTAGAGCCCCAGATTACTACACTACAGTAACACCAGATTACTACATACAGTAACACCAGATTACTACACTACAGTAACACCAGAATACTACACACTACAGTAACACCAGATTACTACACTACAGTAACACCAGATTACTACATACAGTAACACCAGAGTACTACTACACTACAGAAACACCAGATTACTAAACTACAGTAACACCAGATTACTACACTACATTAACACTGATTTACTACACTACAGTAGACACCAGTTACTACACTACAGTAACGACCAGATTACTACATACAGTAACACCAGATTACTACACTACAGTAACACCAGAATACTACACTACAGTAACACCAGATTACTACAATACAGTAACACCAGATTACTACAATACAGTAACACCAGATTAACTACACTACAGTAACACCGAGATTACTACACTACAGTAACACCAGATTACTACACTACAGTAACACCAGCATACTATACTACAGTAACACCAGAATACTATACTACAGTAACACCAGATTACTACACTACAGTAAACACCAGATTACTACACTACAGTAACACCAGATTACTACACTAAAGTAACACCAGATTACTACACTAAAGTAACACCAGATTACTAAACTACAGTAACACCAGATTACTACACTACAGTAACACCAGATTACTACACTACAGTAACACCAGATTACTACACTAAAGTAACACCAGATTACTACACTAAAGTAACACCAGATTACTACACTACAGTAACACCAGATTACTACATACAGTAACACCAGATTACTACACTACAGTAACACCAGATTACTACACTACAGTATCACCAGAATACTACACTACAGTAACCCCAGATTACTACACTACAGTAACACCAGATTACTACATACAGTTAACACCAGATTACTACACTACAGTAACACCAGAATACTACACTACAGTAACACCAGATTACTACACTACAGTAACACCAGATTACTATATACAGTAACACCAGATTACTACACTACAGTAACACCAGAAAACTACACTACAGTAACACCAGATTTACTACACTACAGTAACACCAGATTACTACATACAGTAACACCAGATTACTACACTACAGTAACACCAGATTACTACACTACAGTAACACCAGATTACTACACTACAGTAACACCAGATTACTACACACAGTAACACCAGATTACTACACTACAGTAACACCAGATTACTACACTACAGTAACACCAGATTACTACACTACAGTAACACCAGATTACTACACTACAGTAACACCAGATTACTACATACAGTAACACCAGATTACTACATACAGTCACACCAGATTACTACACTACAGTAACACCAGATTACTACACTACAGTAACACCAGATTACTACACTACAGTAACACCAGATTACTACACTATAGGTAACACCAGAATACCTATACTACAGTAACACCAGATTACTACACTACAGTAACACCAGATTACTACACTACAGTAACACCAGATTACTACACTAAAGTAACACCAGATTACTACACTAAAGTAACACCAGATTACTAAACTACAGTAACACCAGATTACTACACTACAGTAACACCAGATTACTACACTACAGTAACACCAGATTACTACACTAAAGTAACACCAGATTACTACACTAAAGTAACACCAGATTACTACACTACAGTAACACCAGATTACTACATACAGTAACACCAGATTACTACATAGAGTAACACCAGATTACTACACTACAGTATCACCAGAATACTACACTACAGTAACCCCAGATTACTACACTACAGTAACACCAGATTACTACATACAGTAACACCAGATTACTACACTACAGTAACACCAGAATACTACACTACAGTAACACCAGATTACTACACTACAGTAACACCAGATTACTATATACAGTAACACCAGATTACTACACTACAGTAACACCAGAATACTACACTACAGTAACACCAGATTACTACACTACAGTAACACCAGATTACTACACTACAGTAACACCAGATTACTACACTACAGTAACACCAGATTACTACACACAGTAACACCAGATTACTACACTACAGTAACACCAGATTACTACACTACAGTAACACCAGATTACTACACTACAGTAACACCAGATTACTACACTACAGTAACACCAGATTACTACATACAGTAACACCAGATTACTACATACAGTCACACCAGATTACTACACTACAGTAACACCAGATTACTACACTACAGTAACACCAGATTACTACACTACAGTAACACCAGATTACTACACTATAGTAACACCAGATTACTACACTACAGTAACACCAGATTACTACACTACAGTAACACCAGATTACTACACTACAGTAACACCAGATTACTAAACTACAGTAACACCAGATTACTACACTACAGTAACACTGATTTACTACACTACAGTAACACCAGGTTACTACACTACAGTAACACCAGATTACTACATACAGTAACACCAGATTACTACACTACAGTAACACCAGAATACTACACTACAGTAACACCAGATTACTACACTACAGTAACACCAGATTACTACATACAGTAACACCAGATTACTACACTACAGTAACACCAGATTACTAAACTACAGTAACACCAGATTACTACACTACAGTAACACTGATTTACTACACTACAGTAACACCAGGTTACTACACTACAGTAACACCAGATTACTACATACAGTAACACCAGATTACTACACTACAGTAACACCAGAATACTACACTACAGTAACACCAGATTACTACAATACAGTAACACCAGATTACTACATACAGTAACACCAGATTACTACACTACAGTAACACCAGATTACTACACTACAGTAACACCAGATTACTACACTACAGTAACACCAGCATACTATACTACAGTAACACCAGAATACTATACTACAGTAACACCAGATTACTACACTACAGTAACACCAGATTACTACACTACAGTAACACCAGATTACTACACTAAAGTAACACCAGATTACTACACTAAAGTAACACCAGATTACTAAACTACAGTAACACCAGATTACTACACTACAGTAACACCAGATTACTACACTACAGTAACACCAGATTACTACACTAAAGTAACACCAGATTACTACACTAAAGTAACACCAGATTACTACACTACAGTAACACCAGATTACTACATACAGTAACACCAGATTACTACATAGAGTAACACCAGATTACTACACTACAGTATCACCAGAATACTACACTACAGTAACCCCAGATTACTACACTACAGTAACACCAGATTACTACATACAGTAACACCAGATTACTACACTACAGTAACACCAGAATACTACACTACAGTAACACCAGATTACTACACTACAGTAACACCAGATTACTATATACAGTAACACCAGATTACTACACTACAGTAACACCAGAATACTACACTACAGTAACACCAGATTACTACACTACAGTAACACCAGATTACTACATACAGTAACACCAGATTACTACACTACAGTAACACCAGATTACTACACTACAGTAACACCAGATTACTACACTACAGTAACACCAGATTACTAAACACAGTAACACCAGATTACTACACTACAGTAACACCAGATTACTACACTACAGTAACACCAGATTACTACACTACAGTAACACCAGATTACTACACTACAGTAACACCAGATTACTACATACAGTAACACCAGATTACTACATACAGTCACACCAGATTACTACACTACAGTAACACCAGATTACTACACTACAGTAACACCAGATTACTACACTACAGTAACACCAGATTACTACACTATAGTAACACCAGAATACTATACTACAGTAACACCAGATTACTACACTACAGTAACACCAGATTACTACACTACAGTAACACCAGATTACTACACTAAAGTAACACCAGATTACTACACTAAAGTAACACCAGATTACTAAACTACAGTAACACCAGATTACTACACTACAGTAACACCAGATTACTACACTACAGTAACACCAGATTACTACACTAAAGTAACACCAGATTACTACACTAAAGTAACACCAGATTACTACACTACAGTAACACCAGATTACTACATACAGTAACACCAGATTACTACATAGAGTAACACCAGATTACTACACTACAGTATCACCAGAATACTACACTACAGTAACCCCAGATTACTACACTACAGTAACACCAGATTACTACATACAGTAACACCAGATTACTACACTACAGTAACACCAGAATACTACACTACAGTAACACCAGATTACTACACTACAGTAACACCAGATTACTATATACAGTAACACCAGATTACTACACTACAGTAACACCAGAATACTACACTACAGTAACACCTAGATTACTACACTACAGTAACACCAGATTACTACATCCAGTAACACCAGATTACTACACTACAGTAACACCAGATTACTACACTACAGTAACACCAGGATTACTACACTACAGTTACACCAGATTACTACACACAGTAACACCAGATTACTACACTACAGTAACTCTCCAGATTAGCTACACTACAGTAAGCACCAGATTACTACACTACAGTATCACACAGATTACAGCACTACAGTAACACCAGATTACTACATACAGTAACACCAGATTACTGACATACAGTCACACCAGATTACTACACTACAGTAACACCAGATTACTACAACTACAGTAACACCAGATTACTACACTACAGTAACACCAGATTACTACACTACAGTAACACCAGATTACTACACTACAGTAACACCAGATTACTACACTACAGTAACACCAGATTACTACACTACAGTAACACCAGATTACTAAACTACAGTAACACCAGATTACTACACTACAGTAACACCAGATTTAACTACACTACAGTAACACCAGATTACTACACTACAGTAACACCAGATTACTACACTAAAGTAACACCAGATTACTACACTACAGTAACACCAGATTACTACACTACAGTAACACCAGATTACTACATACAGTAACACCAGATTACTACACTACAGTAACACCAGAATTACTACACTACAGTAACACCAGATTACTACACTACAGTAACACCAGATTACTACATACAGTAACACCAGATTACTACACTACAGTAACACCAGAATACTACACTACAGTAACACCAGATTACTACACTACAGTAACACCAGATTACTACATACAGTAACACCAGATTACTACACTACAGTAACACCAGATTACTACACTACAGTAACACCAGATTACTACACTACAGTAACACCAGATTACTATACTACAGTAACACCAGATTACTACACTACAGTAACACCAGATTACTACACTACAGTAACACCAGATTACTACACTACAGTAACACCAGATTACTACATACAGTAACACCAGATTACTACACTACAGTAACACCAGATTACTACACTACAGTAACACCAGATTACTAACACTAAAGTAACACCAGATTACTACACTACAGTAACACCAGATTACTACATACAGTAACACCAGATTACTACACTACAGTAACACCAGATTACTACACTACAGTAACACCAGATTACTACACTACAGTAACACCAGATTACTACACTACAGTAACACCAGATTACTACACTATAGTAACACCAGATTACTACACTACAGTAACACCAGATTACTACACTACAGTAACACCAGATTACTACACTACAGTAACACCAGATTACTACACTACAGTAACACCAGATTACTACACTACAGTAACACCGATTACTACACTACAGTAACACCAGATTACTACACTACAGTAACACCAGATTACTACACTAAAGTAACACCAGATTACTACACTACAGTAACACCAGTTTACTACACTACAGTAACACCAGATTACTACAATACAGTAACACCAGATTACTACACTACAGTAACACCAGAATACTACACTACAGTAACACCAGATTACTACACTACAGTAACACCAGATTACTACACTACAGTAACACCAGATTACTACACTACAGTAACACCAGATTACTACACTACAGTAACACCAGATTACTACACTACAGTAACACCAGATTACTACACTACAGTAACACCATATTACTACACTACAGTAACACCAGATTACTACACTACAGTAACACCAGATTACTACACTACAGTAACACCAGATTACTACATACAGTAACACCAGATTACTACACTACAGTAACACCAGATTACTACACTACAGTAACACCAGATTACTACACTACAGTAACACCAGATTACTACACTACAGTAACACCAGATTACTACACAACAGTAACACCAGATTAACTAAACTACAGTAACACCAGATTACTACACTACAGTAACACAAGATTACTACACTACAGTAACATCAGATTACTACACTACAGTAACACCAGATTACTACACTACAGTAACACCAGATTACTACACGACAGTAACACCAGATTACTACACTACAGTAACACCAGATTACTAAACTACAGTAACACCCAGATTACTACACTACAGTAACACCAGATTACTACACTACAGTAACACCAGATTACTAAACTACAGTAACACCAGATTACTACACTACAGTAACACTGATTACTACACTACAGTAACACCAGATTACTACACTACAGTAACACCCAGATTACTACACTAAAGTAACACCAGATTACTACACTACAGTAACACCAGTTTACTACACTACAGTAACACCAGATTACTACATACAGTAACACCAGATAACTACACTACAGTAACACCAGATTACTACACTAAAGTAACACCAGATTACTACACTACAGTAACACCAGATTACTACACTACAGTAACACCAGATTACTACATACAGTAACACCAGATTACTACACTACAGTAACACCAGATTACTACACTACAGTAACACCAGATTACTACACTACAGTAACACCAGATTACTACACTATAGTAACACCAGATTACTACACTACAGTAACACCAGATTACTACACTACAGTAACACCAGATTACTACACTACAGTAACACCAGATTACTAAACTACAGTAACACCAGATTACTACACTACAGTAACACGGATTTACTACACTACAGTAACACCAGGTTACTACACTACAGTAACACCAGATTACTACACTAAAGTAACACCAGATTACTACACTACAGTAACACCAGATTACTACATACAGTAACACCAGATAACTACACTACAGTAACACCAGAATACTACACTACAGTAACACCATATTACTACACTACAGTAACACCAGATTACTACATACAGTAACACCAGATTACTACACTACAGTAACACCAGAATACTACACTACAGTAACACCAGATTACTACACTACAGTAACACCAGATTACTACATACAGTAACACCAGATTACTACACTACAGTAACACCAGATTACTACACTACAGTAACACCAGATTACTACACTACAGTAACACCAGAATACTATACTACAGTAACACCAGATTACTACACTACAGTAACACCAGATTACTACACTACAGTAACACCAGATTACTACACTACAGTAACACCAGATTACTACATACAGTAACACCAGATTACTACACTACAGTAACACCAGATTACTACACTACAGTAACACCAGATTACTACACTACAGTTACATCAGATTACTACACTACAGTAACACCAGATTACTACACTACAGTAACACCAGATTACTAAACTACAGTAACACCAGATTACTACACTACAGTAACACAAGATTACTACACTACAGTAACATCAGATTACTACACTACAGTAACACCAGATTACTACACTACAGTAACACCAGATTACTACACGACAGTAACACCAGATTACTACACTACAGTAACACCAGATTACTAAACTACAGTAACACCAGATTACTACACTACAGTAACACCAGATTACTACACTACAGTAACACCAGATTACTAAACTACAGTAACACCAGATTACTACACTACAGTAACACTGATTTACTACACTACAGTAACACCAGGTTACTACACTACAGTAACACCAGATTACTACACTAAAGTAACACCAGATTACTACACTACAGTAACACCAGTTTACTACACTACAGTAACACCAGATTACTACATACAGTAACACCAGATAACTACACTACAGTAACACCAGAATACTACACTACAGTAACACCATATTACTACACTACAGTAACACCAGATTACTACATACAGTAACACCAGATTACTACACTACAGTAACACCAGAATACTACACTACAGTAACACCAGATTACTACACTACAGTAACACCAGATTACTACATACAGTAACACCAGATTACTACACTACAGTAACACCAGATTACTACACTACAGTAACACCAGATTACTACACTACAGTAACACCAGAATACTATACTACAGTAACGCCAGATTACTACACTACAGTAACACCAGATTACTACACTACAGTAACACCAGATTACTACACTACAGTAACACCAGATTACTACATACAGTAACACCAGATTACTACACTACAGTAACACCAGATTACTACACTACAGTAACACCAGATTACTACACTAAAGTAACACCAGATTACTACACTACAGTAACACCAGATTACTACATACAGTAACACCAGATTACTACATACAGTAACACCAGATTACTACACTACAGTAACACCAGATTACTACACTACAGTAACACCAGATTACTACACTACAGTAACACCAGATTACTACACTATAGTAACACCAGATTACTACACTACAGTAACACCAGATTACTACACTACAGTAACACCAGATTACTACACTACAGTAACACCAGATTACTAAACTACAGTAACACCAGATTACTACACTACAGTAACACTGATTTACTACACTACAGTAACACCAGGTTACTACACTACAGTAACACCAGATTACTACACTAAAGTAACACCAGATTACTACACTACAGTAACACCAGTTTACTACACTACAGTAACACCAGATTACTACATACAGTAACACCAGAAAACTACACTACAGTAACACCAGAATACTACACTACAGTAACACCATATTACTACACTACAGTAACACCAGATTACTACATACAGTAACACCAGATTACTACACTACAGTAACACCAGAATACTACACTACAGTAACACCAGATTACTACACTACAGTAACACCAGATTACTACACTACAGTAACACCAGATTACTACACTACAGTAACACCAGAATACTATACTACAGTAACACCAGATTACTACACTACAGTAACACCAGATTACTACACTACAGTAACACCAGATTACTACACTACAGTAACACCATATTACTACATACAGTAACACCAGATTACTACACTACAGTAACACCAGATTACTACACTACAGTAACACCAGATTACTACACTACAGTTACATCAGATTACTACACTACAGTAACACCAGATTACTACACTACAGTAACACCAGATTACTAAACTACAGTAACACCAGATTACTACACTACAGTAACACAAGATTACTACACTACAGTAACATCAGATTACTACACTACAGTAACACCAGATTACTACACTACAGTAACACCAGATTACTACACGACAGTAACACCAGATTACTACACTACAGTAACACCAGATTACTAAACTACAGTAACACCAGATTACTACACTACAGTAACACCAGATTACTACACTAAAGTAACACCAGATTACTACACTAAAGTAACACCAGATTACTAAACTACAGTAACACCAGATTACTACACTACAGTAACACCAGATTAATACACTACAGTAACACCAGATTACTACACTAAAGTAACACCAGATTACTACACTAAAGTAACACCAGATTACTACACTACAGTAACACCAGATTACTACATACAGTAACACCAGATTACTACACTACAGTAACACCAGAATACTACACTACAGTAACACCAGATTACTACACTACAGTAACACCAGATTACTACACTAAAGTAACACCAGATTACTAAACTACAGTATCACCAGAATACTACACTACAGTAACCCCAGATTACTACACTACAGTTACACCAGATTACTACACTACAGTAACCCCAGATTACTACACTACAGTAACACCAGATTACTACATACAGTAACACCAGATTACTACACTACAGTAACACCAGAATACTACACTACAGTAACACCAGATTACTACACTACAGTAACACCAGATTACTATATACAGTAATACTAGATTACTACACTACAGTAACACCAGAATACTACACTACAGTAACACCAGATTACTACACTACAGTAACACCAGATTACTACATACAGTAACACCAGATTACCACACTACAGTAACACCAGATTACTACACTACAGTAACACCAGATTACTACACTACAGTAACACCAGAATACTATACTAAAGTAACACCAGATTACTACACTACAGTAACACCAGATTACTACACTACAGTAACACCAGATTACTACACTACAGTAACACCAGATTACTACATACAGTAACACCAGATTACTACACTACAGTAACACCAGATTACTACACTACAGTAACACCAGATTACTACACTACAGTAACATCAGATTACTACACTACAGTAACACCAAGATTACTACACTACAGTAACACCAGATTACTAAACTACAGTAACACCAGATTACTACACTACAGTAACACAAGATTACTACACTACAGTAACATCAGATTACTACACTACAGTAACACCAGATTACTACACTACAGTAACACCAGATTACTACAGTACAGTAACACCAGATTACTACACTACAGTAACACCAGATTACTACACTACAGTAACACCAGATTACTACACTACAGTAACACCAGATTACTACACTACAGTAACACCAGATTACTAAACTACAGTAACACCAGATTACTACACTACAGTAACACCAGATTACTACACTACAGTAACACCAGATTACTACACTAAAGTTATACCAGATTACTACACTAAAGTAACACCAGATTACTACACTACAGTAACACCAGATTACTACACACAGTAACACCAGATGACTACACTACAGTAACACCAGATTACTACACTACAGTAACACCAGATTACTACACTAGAGTAACACCAGATTACTACACTACAGTAACACCAGATTACTAAACTACAGTAACACCAGATTTCTACACTACAGTAACACCAGATTACTACACTAAGTAATACCAGATTACTACACTAAAGTAACACCAGATTACTACACCTACAGTAACACCAGATTACTAAACTACAGTAACACCAGATTACTACATACAGTAACACCAGATTACTACACTAATGTAACACCAGATTACTACACTACAGTAACACCAGATTACTACACTACAGTAACACCAGATTACTACACTACAGTAACACTAGATTACTACACTACAGTAACACCAGATTACTACAAACAGTAACACCAGATTACTACACTACAGTAACACCAGAATACTACACTACAGTAACACCAGATTACTACACTACAGTAACACAAGATTACTAAACTACAGTATCACCAGATTACTAAACTACAGTATCACCAGAATACTACACTACAGTAACCCCAGATTACTACACTACAGTAACACCAGATTACTACATACAGTAACACCAGATTACTACACTACAGTAACACCAGATTACTACACTACAGTAACACCAGAATACTACACTACAGTAACACCAGATTACTACATACAGTAATACCAGATTACTACACTACAGTAACACCAGAATACTACACTACAGTAACACCAGATTACTACACTACAGTAACACCAGATTACTACACTAAAGTAACACCAGATTACTAAACTACAGTAACACCAGATTACTACGCTACAGTAACACCAGATTACTACACTACAGTAACACCAGATTACTACACTACAGTAACACCAGCTTACTACATAGAGTAATACCAGATTACTACACTACAAAATCACCAGAATACTACACTACAGTAACCCCAGATTACTACACTACAGTAACACCAGATTACTACATACAGTAACACCAGATTACTACACTACAGTAACACCAGAATACTACACTACAGTAACACCAGATTACTACACTACAGTAACACCAGATTACTATATACAGTAACACCAGATTACTACACTACAGTAACACCAAAATACTACACTACAGTAACACAAGATTACTACACTACAGTAACACCAGATTACTACATACAGTAACACCAGATTACTACACTACAGTAACACCAGATTACTACACTACAGTAACACCAGATTACTACACTACAGTAACACCAGATTACTACACTACAGTAACACCAGATTACTACATACAGTAACACCAGATTACTACATACAGTAACACCAGATTACTACACTACAGTAACACCAGATTACTACACTACAGTAACACCAGATTACTACACTACAGTAACACCAGAATACTACACTACAGTAACACCAAATTACTACATACAGTAACACCAGATTACTACACTACAGTAACACCAGAATACTACACCACAGTAACACCAGATTACTACATACAGTAACACCAGAATACTACACTACAGTAACACCAGATTACTACACTACAGTAACACCAGATTACTACACTAAAGTAAAACCAGATTACTACACTACAGTAACACCAGATTACTACACTACAGTAACACCATATTACTACACTACAGTAACACCAGATTACTACACTAAAGTAACACCAGATTACTACACTACAGTAACACCAGATTACTACACTACAGTAACACCAGATTACTACATAGAGTAACACCAGATTACTACACTACAGTATCACCAGAATACTACACTACAGTAACCCCAGATTACTACACTACAGTAACACCAGATTACTACATACAGTAACACCAGATTACTACAACTACAGTAACACCAGAATACTACACTACAGTAACACCAGATTACTACACTACAGTAACACCAGATTACTATACTACAGTAACACCAGATTACTACAACTACAGTAACACCAGAATACTACACTACAGTAACACCAGATTACTACACTACAGTAACACCAGATTACTACATACAGTAACACCAGATTACTACACTACAGTAACACCAGATTACTAAACTACAGTAACACCAGGTTACTACACTACAGTAACACCAGATTACTACACTAAAGTAACACCAGATTAATACACAACAATAACACCAGCTTACTACACTACAGTAACACCAGATTACTACATACAGTAACAACAGATTACTACACTACAGTATCACCAGAATACTACACTACAGTAACCCCAGATTACTACACTACAGTAACACCAGATTACTACATACAGTAACACCAGATTACTACACTACAGTAACACCAGAATACTAAACTACAGTAACACCAGATTACTACACTACAGTAACACCAGATTACTACATACAGTAACACCAGATTACTACACTACAGTAACACCAGAATACTACACTACAGTAACACCAGATTACTACACTGCAGTAACACCAGATTACTACATACAGTAACACCAGATTACTACACTACAGTAACACCAGATTACTACACTACAGTAACACCAGATTACTACACTACAGTAACACCAGAATACTATACTACAGTAACACCAGAATACTATACTACAGTAACACCAGATTACTACACTACAGTAACACCAGATTACTACACTACAGTAACACCAGATTACTACACTAAAGTAACACCAGATTACTACACTAAAGTAACACCAGATTACTAAACTACAGTAACACCAGATTACTACACTACAGTAACACCAGATTACTACACTACAGTAACACCAGATTACTACACTAAAGTAACACCAGATTACTACACTAAAGTAACACCATATTACTACACTACAGTAACACCAGATTACTACATACAGTAACACCAGATTACTACATAGAGTAACACCAGATTACTACACTACAGTATCACCAGAATACTACACTACAGTAACCCCAGATTACTACACTACAGTAACACCAGATTACTACATACAGTAACACCAGATTACTACACTACAGTAACACCAGAATACTACACTACAGTAAACACCAGATTACTACACTACAGTAACACCAGATTACTATATACAGTAACACCAGATTACTACACTACAGTAACACCAGAATACTACACTACAGTAACACCAGATTACTACACTACAGTAACACAGATTACTACATACAGTAACACCAGATTACTACACTACAGTAACACCAGATTACTACAACTACAGTAACACCAGATTACTACACTACAGTAACACAGATTACTACACTACAGTAACACCAGATTACTACACTACAGTAACACCAGATTACTACACTACAAGTAACACCAGATTACTACACTACAGTAACACCAGATTACTACACTACAGTAACACCAGATTACTACACTACAGTAACACCAGATTACTACACTAAGTAACACCAGATTACTACACTACAGTAACACCAGATTACTACACTACAGTAACACCAGATTACTACATACAGTAACACCAGATTACTACACTACAGGTAACACCAGATTACTACACTACAGTAACACCAGATTACTACACTACAGTAACACCAGATTACTACACTACAGTAAAACCAGAATTACTACACTACAGTAACACCAGATTACTACACTACAGTAACACCAGATTACTACACTACAGTAACACCAGATTACTATATACAGTAACACCAGATTACTACACTACAGTAACACCAGAATACTAACTACAGTAGCCACCAGAATACTACACTACAGTAACACCAAAATTACTACCCTACAGTAACACCAGATTACTACACTACAGTAACAGTACACAGATTACTACAGCACAGTATCACAGAATACTACACTACATGTAACACCAGATTACTTACACTACAGTAACACCAGATTACTACACTAGTAAAAACAGATTTCTACACTACAGATAACAAGATACTTCTACAGTGAACACCATATTACTACACTACCGTAACACCAGATTTCTACACTAAGTAACACCAGATTACTACACTAACAGTAACACCAGATTACTACACTACAGTAACACAAGATTTACTACATAGCGTAGTAACCTACCAGATTACTACCCTAACTGTATCTACCAGAATACTTACATCTACAGTAACCACAGATACTACACTACAGTTTACACACAGATTACTACTCTACATGTAACACCAGAATACTACCACTACAGTAACACCAGAATACTACACTACAGTAACACCTGATTACTACACTACAGTAACACCAGATTACTACTAACAGTAACACCAGATTACTACACTACAGTAACACCAGTTTACTACACTACAGTAACACCAGATTACTACACTACAGTAACACCATATTACTACACTACAGTAACACCAGAATACTATACTACAGTAACACCAGATTACTACACTACAGTAACACCAGATTACTACACTACAGTAACACCAGATTACTACACTACAGTAACATCAGATTACTAAACTACAGTAACACCAGATTACAACACTACAGTAACACAAGATTACTACACTACAGCAACATCAGATTACTACACTACAGTAACACCAGATTACTACACTACAGTAACACCAGATTACTACACTACAGTAACACCAGATTACTACACTACAGTAACACCAGATTACTACACTACAGTAACACCAGATTACTAAACTACAGTAACACCAGATTACTAAACTACAGTAACACCAGATTACTACACTACAGTAACACCAGATTACTACACTAAAGTAACACCAGATTACTAAACTACAGTAACACCAGATTACTACACTACAGTAACACCAGATTACTACACTACAGTAACACCAGATTACTACACTAAAGTAACACCAGAATATTACACTAAAGTAACACCAGATTACTACACTACAGTAACACCAGATTACTACATACAGTAACACCATATTACTACACTACAGTAACACCAGAATACTACACTACAGTAACACCAGATTACTACACTACAGTAACACCAGATTACTACACTAAAGTAACACCAGATTACTAAACTACAGTATCACCAGAATACTACACTACAGTAACCCCAGATTACTACACTACAGTAACACCAGATTACTACATACAGTAACACCAGATTACTACACTACAGTAACACCAGAACACTACATACAGTAACACCAGATTACTACACTACAGTAACACCAGATTACTACACTACAGTAACACCAGATTACTACATACAGTAACACCAGATTACTACACTAAAGTAACACCAGAATACTACACTACAGTAACACCAGATTACTACACTTACAGTAACACCAGATTACTACACTAAGTAACACCAGATTACTAAACTACAGTAACACCAGATTACTACACTACAGTAACACCAGATTTACTACACTACAGTAACACCAGATTACTACACTAAAGTAACACCAGATTACTACACTACAGTAACACCAGATTACTACACTAAAGTAACACCAGAATACTACACTACAGTAACACCAGATTACTACACTACAGTAACACCAGATAACTACACTAAAGTAACACCAGATTACTACACTAAAGTAACACCAGATTACTACACTACAGTAACACCAGATTACTACATACAGTAACACCAGATTACTACACTACAGTAACACCAGATTACTACACTACAGTAACACCAGATTACTATATACAGTAACACCAGATTACTACACTACAGTAACACCAGAAAACTACACTACAGTAACACCAGATTACTACACTACAGTAACACCAGATTACTACATACAGTAACACCAGATTACTACACTACAGTAACACCAGATTACTACACTACAGTAACACCAGATTACTACACTACAGTAACACCAGATTACTACACTACAGTAACACCAGATTACTACACTACAGTAACACCAGATTACTACACTACAGTAACACCAGATTACTACACTACAGTAACACCAGATTACTACACTACAGTAACACCAGATTACTACACTACAGTAACACCAGATTACTACACTACAGTAACACCAGATTACTACACTACAGTAACACCAGATTACTACACTACAGTAACACCAGATTACTACACTACAGTAACACCAGATTACTACACTACAGTAACACCAGATTACTACACTACAGTAACACCAGATTACTACACTACAGTAACACCAGATTACTACACTACAGTAACACCAGATTACTACACTACAGTAACACCAGATTACTACACTACAGTAACACCAGAATACTACACTACAGTAACACCAGATTACTACACTACAGTAACACCAGATTACTACACTACAGTAACACCAGATTACTACACTACAGTAACACCAGATTACTACACTACAGTAACACCAGATTACTTACACTACAGTAACACCAGATTACTACATACAGTAACACCAGATTACTACACTACAGTAACACCAGATTACTACACTACAGTAACACCAGATTACTACACTACAGTAACACCAGATTACTACATACAGTAACACCAGATTACTACACTACAGTAACACCAGATTACTACACTACAGTAACACCAGATTACTACACTACAGTAACACCAGATTACTACATACAGTAACACCAGATTACTACACTACAGTAACACCAGATTACTACACTACAGTAACACCAGATTACTACACTACAGTAACACCAGATTACTATACTACAGTAACACCAGATTACTACACTACAGTAAGCACCAGATTACTACACTACAGTAACACCAGATTACTACACTACAGTAACACCAGATTACTACACTACAGTAACACCAGATTACTACACTACAGTAACACCAGATTACTACACTACAGTAACACCAGATTACTACACACAGTAACACCAGATTACTACACTACAGTAACACCAGATTACTACACTACAGTAACACCAGATTACTACACTACAGTAACACCAGATTACTACACTAAAGTAACACCAGATTACTACACTACAGTAACACCAGATTACTACACTACAGTAACACCAGATTACTACACTACAGTAACACCAGATTACTACACTACAGTAACACCAGATTACTACACTACAGTAACACCAGATTACTACACTACAGTAACACCAGATTACTACACTACAGTAACACCAGATTACTACACTACAGTAACACCAGATTACTACACTACAGTAACACCAGATTACTACACTACAGTAACACCAGATTACTACACTACAGTAACACCAGATTACTACACTACAGTAACACCAGATTACTACACTACAGTAACACCAGATTACTACACACAGTAACACCAGATTACTACACTACAGTAACACCAGATTACTACACTACAGTAACACCAGATTACTACACTAAAGTAACACCAGATTACTACACTAAAGTAACACCAGATTACTACACTACAGTAACACCGAGATTACTACACTACAGTAACACCAGATTACTACACTACAGTAACACCAGATTACTACACTACAGTAACACCAGATACTACACTACAGTAACACCATATTACTACACTACAGTAACACCAGATTACTACACTACAGTAACACCAGATTACTACACTACAGTAACACCAGAATACTACACTACAGTAACACCAGATTACTACACTACAGTAACACCAGATTACTACACTACAGTAACACCAGATTACTACACTACAGTAACACCAGATTACTACACTACAGTAACACCAGATTACTACACTACAGTAACACCAGATTACTACACTACAGTAACACTCAGATTACTACACTAAAGTAACGACCAGATTACTACACTACAGTAACACCAGATTACTACATACAGTAACACCAGATTACTACATACAGTAACACCAGATTACTACACTACAGTAACACCAGATTACTACACTACAGTAACACCAGATTACTACACTACAGTAACACCAGATTACTACACTATAGTAACACCAGATTACTACACTACAGTAACACCAGATTACTAAACTACAGTAACACCAGATTACTACACTACAGTAACACCAGATTACTAAACTACAGTAACACCAGATTACTACACTACAGTAACACTGATTTACTACACTACAGTAACACCAGGTTACTACACTACAGTAACACCAGATTACTACACTAAAGTAACACCAGATTACTACACTACAGTAACACCAGTTTACTACACTACAGTAACACCAGATTACTACATACAGTAACACCAGATAACTACACTACAGTAACACCAGAATACTACACTACAGTAACACCATATTACTACACTACAGTAACACCAGATTACTACATACAGTAACACCAGATTACTACACTACAGTAACACCAGAATACTACACTACAGTAACACCAGATTACTACACTACAGTAACACCAGATTACTACATACAGTAACACCAGATTACTACACTACAGTAACACCAGATTACTACACTACAGTAACACCAGATTACTACACTACAGTAACACCAGATTACTATACTACAGTAACACCAGATTACTACACTACAGTAACACCAGATTTACTACACTACAGTAACACCAGATTACTACACTACAGTAACACCAGATTACTACATACAGTAACACCAGATTACTACACTACAGTAACACCAGATTACTACACTACAGTAACACCAGATTACTACACTACAGTAACATCAGATTACTACACTACAGTAACACCAGATTACTACACTACAGTAACACCAGATTACTAAACTACAGTAACACCAGATTACTACACTACAGTAACACCAGATTACTACACTACAGTAACACCAGATTACTACACTACAGTAACACCAGATTACTACACTACAGTAACACCAGATTACTACACTACAGTAACACCAGATTACTACACTACAGTAACACCAGATTACTACACTACAGTAACACCAGATTACTACACTACAGTAACACCAGATTACTACACTACAGTAACACCAGATTACTACACTAAAGTAACACCAGATTACTACACTACAGTAACACCAGATTACTACACTACAGTAACACCAGATTACTACACTACAGTAACACCAGATTACTACACTACAGTAACACCAGATTACTACACTACAGTAACACCAGATTACTACACTAAAGTAACACCAGATTACTACACTACAGTAACACCAGATTACTACACTACAGTAACACCAGATTACTACACTACAGTAACACCAGATACTACACTACAGTAACACCAGATTACTACACTACAGTAACACCAGATTACTACACTACAGTAACACCAGATTACTACACTACAGTATCACCAGAATACTACACTACAGTAACCCCAGATTACTACACTACAGTAACACCAGATTACTACACTACAGTAACCCCAGATTACTACACTACAGTAACACCAGATTACTACATACAGTAACACCAGATTACTACACTACAGTAACACCAGAATACTACACTACAGTAACACCAGATTACTACACTACAGTAACACCAGATTACTATATACAGTAACACTAGATTACTACACTACAGTAACACCAGAATACTACACTACAGTAACACCAGATTACTACACTACAGTAACACCAGATTACTACATACAGTAACACCAGATTACTACACTACAGTAACACCAGATTACTACACTACAGTAACACCAGATTACTACACTACAGTAACACCAGAATACTATACTAAAGTACCACCAGATTACTACACTACAGTAACACCAGATTACTACACTACAGTAACACCAGATTACTACACTACAGTAACACCAGATTACTACATACAGTAACACCAGATTACTACACTACAGTAACACCAGATTACTACACTACAGTAACACCAGATTACTACACTACAGTAACATCAGATTACTACACTACAGTAACACCAGATTACTACACTACAGTAACACCAGATTACTAAACTACAGTAACACCAGATTACTACACTACAGTAACACAAGATTACTACACTACAGTAACATCAGATTACTACACTACAGTAACACCAGATTACTACACTACAGTAACACCAGATTACTACACTACAGTAACACCAGATTACTACACTACAGTAACACCAGATTACTACACTACAGTAACACCAGATTACTACACTACAGTAACACCAGATTACTACACTACAGTAACACCAGATTACTAAACTACAGTAACACCAGATTACTACACTACAGTAACACCAGATTACTACACTACAGTAACACCAGATTACTACACTAAAGTAATACCAGATTACTACACTAAAGTAACACCAGATTACTACACTACAGTAACACCAGATTACTACACACAGTAACACCAGATTACTACACTACAGTAACACCAGATTACTACACTAGAGTAACACCAGATTACTACACTAGAGTAACACCAGATTACTACACTACAGTAACACCAGATTACTAAACTACAGTAACACCAGATTTCTACACTACAGTAACACCAGATTACTACACTAAAGTAATACCAGATTACTACACTAAAGTAACACCAGATTACTACACTACAGTAACACCAGATTACTAAACTACAGTAACACCAGATTACTACATACAGTAACACCAGATTACTACACTAAAGTAACACCAGATTACTACACTACAGTAACACCAGATTACTACACTACAGTAACACCAGATTACTACACTACAGTAACACTAGATTACTACACTACAGTAACACCAGATTACTACAAACAGTAACACCAGATTACTACACTACAGTAACACCAGAATACTACACTACAGTAACACCAGATTACTACACTACAGTAACACAAGATTACTAAACTACAGTATCACCAGATTACTAAACTACAGTATCACCAGAATACTACACTACAGTAACCCCAGATTACTACACTACAGTAACACCAGATTACTACATACAGTAACACCAGATTACTACACTACAGTAACACGAGATAACTACACTACAGTAACACCAGAATACTACACTACAGTAACACCATATTACTACACTACAGTAACACCAGATTACTACATACAGTAACACCAGATTACTACACTACAGTAACACCAGAATACTACACTACAGTAACACCAGATTACTACACTACAGTAACACCAGATTACTACATACAGTAACACCAGATTACTACACTACAGTAACACCAGATTACTACACTACAGTAACACCAGATTACTACACTACAGTAACACCAGAATACTATACTACAGTAACACCAGATTACTACACTACAGTAACACCAGATTACTACACTACAGTAACACCAGATTACTACACTACAGTAACACCAGATTACTACATACAGTAACACCAGATTACTACACTACAGTAACACCAGATTACTACACTACAGTAACACCAGATTACTACACTAAAGTAACACCAGATTACTACACTACAGTAACACCAGATTACTACATACAGTAACACCAGATTACTACATACAGTAACACCAGATTACTACACTACAGTAACACCAGATTACTACACTACAGTAACACCAGATTACTACACTACAGTAACACCAGATTACTACACTATAGTAACACCAGATTACTACACTACAGTAACACCAGATTACTACACTACAGTAACACCAGATTACTACACTACAGTAACACCAGATTACTAAACTACAGTAACACCAGATTACTACACTACAGTAACACTGATTTACTACACTACAGTAACACCAGATTACTACACTACAGTAACACCAGATTATTACACTACAGTAACATCAGATTACTACACTAACACCAGATTACTACACTACAGTAACACCAGATTACTACACTACAGTAACACCAGATTACTACACTACAGTAACACCAGATTACTACACTACAGTAACACCAGAGAATAACTGAACTCTATTGTACTGTACAAGACAGATCCCCTGATTGGTCAAAAAGGAAAAGGTGTGGCCTGTGTAGTCCAGAGGTTACAGCCGCTGACCCCAACACACACTCCCCTGTCTTTCCAACACTTTACTATCTTTTATTTGAAATGGGTGATTAATCTCTGTGATTTTGCCATATAATATCTATCATTATCCAGATACTGTAGATTAGAATATCCATTATTTACCCAGATACTGTAGATTACAATTTGTAACTTGTTTCAGGAAACTAGGCGTATATCGCACTTCACTACTTCACAGGAGAGCCATTTGAACGTAAACACTATTTTTTTTTTTATCAAAATGCGTTCTTTGGCAGAAATACCTTCTGGAACATGTGAACTTTCATGTGCTTTAATAACAGACTTGTATTCCATCCGTACATACAAATAAAATGGTTAAATTACGAGCCTAGTTGGTTTAGCCACGGAAAAAGACAGGAACCTTCCCGTTTGCCATGAGCTGGACATGCCGGGAGATGAGTTTGGATTGGTCTGCCATGTAGCATGCATCTGTCTATAACGTGAGCTGCTCAGTATGTGTTGCTAGTCCTTTCTACTGCTGCTTTTTTGAAAGATAAAACGTTAGCCATCGAGAACTACAAAAGTTTTGCTACTTTTCTCAACAACATTGATGCCATGAATTTAGCAGGCGCTTATCGACAGATCAGTTGGAAAAAGTGATGGGCTACTTTCTGTACATGCCATGGTAAGTGTGAACTGAAGTGACTTGACACAACGCTGGCCAAACAATATGAAGCTACAAACAAAACTGAGTTAAATAGTTCCAGTCTGCCGTGAAGCCTTCATCCATGGATACGGGTAAGAGTGTAGCTACATTTTCAGATATTATAAGTTTCAAATTTTGTCAGAGAGTAGTTTTCAATGCAAGTTAAAGCATACTGTTCACTAGCTAGCGAACGTTAGCTTGCGGGCTCGCTAGCTAATGTTACGTGTATGATCTGTGTAGTAACATTATTTGAATCAGAAATCCATTTGCATTGCTAGTTATAGCCTAACGTTAGCTAGCTAACATTGAACCTAGTTGGTTAGCTCTTTAGCTACCTGCAGATTCATACTACAGCTATGATAATGTTTGTATTGGTAGTAGCATGAGTTGGGATTATGCCAGTTCATTGTTAAACTGGCTAGCTAGCTAGCTAGCTACATGTCTAAAACAAAAGACTCCACTTCGCCAGATGATTACATGACCCATCAAGTTAGCCAGGTGTGTCTGGGGATGATTACGGCCATCTATTCATGTGTACATGTCTAGACAATAGTGACCCATCCACTTAGCTAAATGTGGCTGGGGGGTGGTTATAGCATTTCTTTCACATGACCCATCAATTTAGACAATTGTGTCAGGTAAGCGTCATCTAATAATTATAAAATATTTATAAAATATTTGTATCTGGACACTTTCTGTTTTTGATATTGCTACTATGCAAGTAACCATTTCACTGTACCGTTTACACCTTCTGTATCCTGTGCATGTGACAAATAAACATAGATTGAATTTGATATAGTGTGTGTTTACCAGAGACTGTAATGTGAAGAACAACATGACCTGCACCAAAGTCAGATTAGGATATAGGCCAAGGACTAGATAAAGGGTATTTTTACCTGGAGTTTTCCCTTATTGTAGGCTTATACTTTACCCACTTTTAGTCTTGAAATATTTGGTTGTTTACTAAACTACTCACTCTGTTTAGCACATGGCCTCACATGTGAATCCTTAAAGATATGAATGGGGCTAAGGCTTAAGAGGGTGTGAACGATGCTGAATGGGTGTAGACAAAGAAGAGCTCTTTGTCCAGAGGTGTTGAATACCCAGAAGGTATTGAAAGCCCTTGTTAATTAAACCAGAGGTGTTGAATACCCAGAAGGTATTGAAGCCCTTGTTAATTAAACCAGAGGTGTTGAATACCCAGAAGGTATTGAAAGCCCTTGTTAATTAAACCAGAGGTGTTGAATACCCAGAAGGTATTGAAAGCCCTTGTTAATTAAACCAGAGGTGTTGAATACCCAGAAGGCATTGAAGCCCTTGTTAATTAAACCAGAGGTGTTGAATACCCAGAAGGTATTGAAAGCCCTTGTTAATTAAACCAGAGGTGTTGAATACCCAGAAGGTATTGAAAGCCCTTGTTAATTAAACCAGAGGTGTTGAATACCCAGAAGGCATTGAAGCCCTTGTTAATTAAACCAGAGGTGTTGAATACCCAGAAGGCATTGCATTAGAAAGGGATGGGGAGAACATCATATAACACAACAAAGGAAGTATCTTAATAACCAGGCCTCATATTCATAAAGCACCTCAGAGTAGGACTACTGATCTAGGATCAGTTTTGCCCTTTTATATCATAATTAATAAAACTACGTGGACAAGTGGGGGATCTGATCCTATATCAGCACTGGGTTATAGTTGGACAATAAATGACTCACCCCCATTGGCCAGGTCCTTTGAGGCGATGACGAAGCCGAACCCTTCCCCCGGCCGTCTCCGTAGCTCCACCTCCTGACCCCTGACCCCTAGCATGGCCCCTCCCCCTCGTCTGTCCACCTGGCCCTTGGCCACAGCCCCCAGTCCTGCTCCTCCTCTCCCACCTCCAGGGGGCCTCGACACACCCAGGGCCCCACCACCGTCCTCCACCCCAAGCCAGTCCCTGGGTTCCAGGGTGAGGGTTACAGGGACTGAGTCCAGGAAGCTTGTGCTCTGGACCAGGGAGGGGAGGTCTGTGGAGGGCGAGGCTGGGGAGAGGCCACTGTGGCTGGGGGGGATGTGGGGGAGGTGCAGGGGCACCAAGGCATCTGAGGTGGAGGAGGAGGCAGGCTGGTCGGATGGGGAGGGGAGGCCATGGGAGGAGGAGGGGCCCAGGGGAGAGGGGAGGGGCTTGTAGAGGGTAGGAGAGACAGGAGAGAAGAGGGACCCTGGAGAGAGAGAGAGAGAGAGAGGAGGGAGAGAGAGAGAGAGAGAGAGAGAGAGAGAGAGAGAGAGAGAGAGAGAGAGAGAGAGAGGGGGAGAGAGAGAAGAGACAGAGAAGTGAGGGAGACAGAAAAGAGAGAGAGGTGGGAGAGAGAGGAGGGAGAGAGAGAGGAGGGAGAGAGGGGAGGGAGAGAGAGGAGAGGGAGAGAGAGGAGGGAGAGAGATGAGGGAGAGAGAGAAAGGGAGAGAGAGGAGGGAGAGAGAGAAAGAGAGAGAGAGGAGGGAGAGAGAGAAAGAGAGAGAGAGGTGGGAGAGAGAGAAAGAGAGAGAGAGGTGGGAGAGAGAGGAGGGAGAGAGAGAGGAGGGAGAGAGAGGAGAGGGAGAGAGAGGTGGGAGAGAGAGAGGAGGGAGAGAGAGGAGGGAGAGAGGAGAGAGGAGGGAGAGAGAGAGAGAGAGGTGGGAGAGAGAGGAGGGAGAGAGAGGAGGCAGAGAGAGAAAGAGAGAGAGAGGTGGGAGAGAGAGGAGGGAGAGAGGAGAGAGGAGGGAGAGAGAGAGAGAGAGAGAGAGAGAGAGGAGGGAGAGAGAGAGAGAGAGAGAGAGAGAGGAGGGAGAGAGAGAGAGAGAGAGAGAGGAGGGAGAGAGATATATCATTTGAATAACAAGAGAGAGAGACGTTCAGCTCAATTAGGCCTATAAGAATGTCAATAATGAACCCAACAAACTGAATCTCTGAGGTGAAACCACACTGTAGTAACCTGGTCTGAAAGCTAAAGTGGTTTAAACCTAAAGTACTGAAGTTACATGTTACATGAAGAGTATTTAAACATGAAGAAAACCAGAATGAGGGTACTGCACCAATGCTAGCAACAGAAGTACTATTACTAGTATTTGTATAGGTAAATACAGTGTATTTGTGGTAGTAGTATTACTAGTAGCATTTATACATGTTATATAGGTAAATACAGTGTATTTGTGGAAGTAGTAGTACTAGTAGTATTTATACAGGTTATACAGGTAAATACAGTGTATTTGTGGTAGTAGTAGTACTAGTAGTATTTATACAGGTTTTATAGCTAAATACAGTGTATTTGTGGTAGTAGTAGTACTAGTAGTATTTATACAGGTTATACAGGTAAATACAGTGTATTTGTGGTAGTAGTAGTACTAGTAGTATTTATACAGGTTATACAGGTAAATACAGTGTACTTGAGGAAGTAGTAGTACTAGTAGTATTTATACAGGTTTTATAGCTAAATACAGTGTATTTGTGGTAGTAGTAGTACTAGTAGTATTTATACAGGTTATACAGGTAAATACAGTGTATTTGTGGTAGTAGTAGTACTAGTAGTATTTATACAGGTTATACAGGTAAATACAGTGTATTTGTGGTAGTAGTAGTACTAGTAGTATTTATACAGGTTTTATAGCTAAATACAGTATATTTGTGGTAGTAGTAGTACTAGGTAGTATTTATACAGGTTATACAGGTAAATACAGTGTATTTGTGGTAGTAGTAGTACTAGTAGTATTTATACAGGTTATACAGGTAAATACATTGTACTTGTGGAAGTAGTAGTACTAGTAGTATTTATACAGGTTTTATAGCTAAATACAGTGTATTTGTGGTAGTAGTAGTACTAGGTAGTATTTATACAGGTTATACAGGTAAATACAGTGTATTTGTGGTAGTAGTAGTACTAGTAGTATTTATACAGGTTATACAGGTAAATACAGTGTATTTGTGGTAGTAGTAGTACTAGTAGTATTTATACAGGTTATCCAGGTTAATGGTCTTACCTACCTCCTCTGTTAACCAACAGCACTACTTCTCCCTGCTTGGTGTGTTTCTGGAGGACCCTCTGGACCTTCAATGTTCAGCAGAGGTCAATGTTAAACCAGGTCAATGTTAAAATAGGGCAACATTAAAATAGGTCAAAAAAATTGGCTAACATTAATTTACATCTCACACTGTGTTTTCAAAGGTCCCCGGAAAGGGATGCCTTTTTCAAATAAACATGTAGCGACATTCAATAAAACGTTTAGAAAAAACCTCTCATGTATATGTGTCTGTAAGTACTATCTGTGTCGGTGTACATGTCATTAACATTACTCAACATTGTCCGAATGTTCTTACTCCAGAGAGTGATGATCACTTGATAACTATTGATGATTACTATTGAGCGTTGTTGCAATAAACGACAATCAACCTCAGAACCAACCCAAATCTTAGCCTTTAGATGTAGAGCAGTCTCCAAAGCCAGTCGTACCTGAGAGAAGCTGAGGCTCTGCACGTCGGCTCCGTTGATCTTGACTATAGCATCCCCTGGCTGCAGGGAGGAGCACTGCCTTCTGTCCCATACCCTCTTCACCAGGGCCAGCTGCCCCCCCTGCCCCCCAGCCGTCACACTGAACCCCATCCCACCCCCCTCACTCCTCCCCAGGGGCACAGGGACCAGCTCCCCACCTCCAGCCCCACCAGTTACCCCCTCGCTGGCAGCGCTGTGGCCCCCATGGGGGTGGGTGTTGGCTGGGCATCCGTTGAAGCCGCAGGTGGGGACCTCCGTGGGCAGGGGGAGCATGAGGGAGGTCTGGGGCATGGGGGGCCGCTGGCAGGGGTCTCCAGGGGTGGTGGCGGTGCCCACCTCCGGCTGGGTCGGGGGCAGCTTGGAGAGGGAGATGGGCAGGGTGGAGGTGGAGAGGTCCCTCTGGTGCTGGACCATGGAGGAGGGGGTGGGGAGGGAGTTACCGTTGTAGCGCATCAGAGACCATCTGAGAGGGAAGAAGACAGCGAGGAAGAGGAGGGAGAAGATGAGGAAGAGGAGGGAGAAGAGGAGGAAGAAGGGGTGGAAGAGGGAAGAAGACAGCGAGGAAGAGGAGGGAGACAGGTGATAATGTTAGTTAGATGATATTCTGTCCCAGTCTGACACACACAGAGGAAACTAAGAACTGTGACCCTGGCTTGTAGATCAATCAATCCCATCAAATGTATTTCATAAAGCCCTTTTCACATCAGCAGTTGTCGCAAAGTGCTTCACAGACACCCAGCATGCAATGCAGAGGCAGAAGCACGGTGGCTAGGAAAAAACTCCCTAGAAAGGCAGGAACCTGGGAAGACACCTATAGAGGAACCAGGCTCTGAGGGGTGGCCAGTCCTCTGTTGCACTTCATGTCTTCATTTTGATCACCAACAAAAATCAGTCTCTGAGTCAATTTGCCGGGGTACAGCTTAGTCGAGGTAATTGAGATAATACAGTGCCTTGCAAAAGTATTCATCCCCCTTGGCGTTTTTCCTATTTTGTCGCATTACAACCTATAATTTAAATTGATTTTTTATTTGGAGTTCATGTAATGGACATACACAGAATAGTCAAAATTGGTGAAGTGAAATGAAAAAAAGAACTTGTTTCAAAAAAGTATAAAAAATAAATAACGGAAAATTGGTGTGTGCATATGTATTCACCCCCTTTGCTATGAAGCCCCTAAATAAGATCTGGTGCAACCAATTACCTTCAGAAGTCACATAATTAGTTAAATCTGTGTGCAATCTAAGTGTCACATGATCTGTGACATTTTCTTAGTATATATACACCTGTTCTGAAAGGCCCCAGAGTCTGCAACACCACTAAGCAAGGGTCACCACCAAGCAAGCGTCACCATGAAGACCAAGGAGCTCTCCAAACAGGTCAGGGACAAAGTTGTGGAGAAGTACAGATCAGGGTTGGGTTATAAAAAAATATCAGAAACTTTGAACATCCCACGGAGGACCATTAAATCCATTATTAAAAAATGGAAAGAATATAGCACCACAACAAACCTGCCAAGAGAGGGCCGCCCACCAAAACTCACGGACCAGGCAAGGAGGGGATTAATCAGAGAGTCAACAAAGAGACCAAAGATAACCCTGAAGGAGCTGCAAAGCTCCACAGCGGAGATTGGAGTATCTGTCCATAGGAATACTTTAAGCCGTACACTCCACAGAGCTGGGCTTTACGGAAGAGTGGCCAGAAAAAATCCATTGCTTAAAGAAAAAAAGAAGCAAACACGTTTGGTGTTCGCCAAAAGACATGTGGGAGACTCCCCAAACATATGGAAGAAGGTACTCTGGTCAGATGAGACTAAAATTAAGCTTTTTGGCCATCAAGGAAAACGCTATGTCTGGTGCAAACCCAACACCTCATCACCCCGAGAACACCATCCCCACAGTGAAGCATGGTGGTGGCAGCATCATGCTGTGGGGATGTTTTTCATTGGCAGGGACTGGGAAACTGGTCAGAATTGAAGGAATGATGGATGCCGCTAAATACAGGGAAATTCTTGAGGGAAACATGTTTCAGTCTTCCAGAGATTTGAGACTGGGACGGAGGTTCACCTTCCAGCAGGACAATGACCCTAAGCATACTGCTAAAGCAACACTCAAGTGGTTTAAGGGGAAACATTTAAATGTCTAGGAATGGCCTAGTCAAAGCCCAGACCTCCAGACCTCAATCCAATTGAGAATCTGTGGCATGACTTAAAGATTGCTGTACACCAGCGGAACCCATCCAATTTGAAGGAGCTGGAGCAGTTTTGCCTTGAAGAATGGGCAAAAATCCCAGTGGCTAGATGTGCCAGGTTTATAGAGACATACCCCAAGAGACTTGCAGCTGTAATTGCTGCAAAAGGTGGTTCTACAAAATATTGACTTTGAATATGAATAGTTATGCACACTCAAGTTTATAGTTTTTTTTGTTTTATTTCTTGTTTATTTCACCCCCAAAAAATTGTACATCTTCAAAGTGGTAGACATGTTGTGTAAATCAAATGATACAAACCCCCCAAAAATCAATTTTAATTCCAGGTTGTAAGGCAACAAAATTGGAAAAATGCCAAGGGGGGTGAATACTTTCGCAAGCCACTGTATGTACATGTAGGTAGGGGTAAAGTGACTATGCATAGATAATAATAAGCAAGTAGCAGCAGCCGAAAAAAAAGGGGGTGTCAATGCAAATAGTCCGGGTAGCCATTTGATTAACTGTTCAGCAGTCTTATTGCTTGGGGGTAGAAGCTGTTAAGGAGCCTTTTGGACCTAGACTTGGCGCTCCGGTACCGCTTGCCGTGCGGTAGCAGAGAGAACAGTCTGACTAGGGTGGCTGGAGTCTTTGACAATTTTTAGGGCCTTCCTCTGACACCACCTGGTATAGAGGTCCTGGATGGCAGGAAGCTCGGCCCCAGTGATGTACTGGGCTGTACGCACTACCCTCTGTAGGGCCTTGCGGTCGGAGGCCGAGCAGTTAACATACCAGGTGGTGATGCAACCAGTCAGGATGCTCTCAATGATTCAGCTACAACAACATGGTGAAACATGAGGAGAGGTTTGAAAACAACCCAGTTAGGCTTAGTTAGTTAGTTAGTTAGATATTTAGTTAGGGTTAGTTACCTCTGCGTCGCTCCACCCGAGGCTCCTTCCTCTGAGTCACTCTGGCTAGCGGAGGTGGAGGTTCGTTCAGGCGGGGGAGGAGGGGGGATGCCCCTGCTGTGAGAGGAGGAGGGGGCACAGGCTGAGCTGGCGGAAATGCCAGGTGTTCCGTTAGACATCGGGTAGGAGGGCGGCGCAGAGACCAGGCCTGCCGCGTTCCCGTTAGCGTCCAGCCCCGACCCTGAGTTTCCCGCCACTCTGAGATAGTTTCCGTTGGGATGAGACAGGCTACGATTCAGGTTAGCCAGGCCGGGAGGTTGGGGGGGCTCGGCAGGGCCAGGACCGGGGGTGGAGAGGGGCTGAGCGGCGGCTGTGGAGGGAGGCGTGGCTGCAGCGCTGAGGGGTTCCAGAGGAGAGGAGGAGGAGGCGGAGGAGGTCAGGGGTTGTTTGGGACAGCCGTCGGGGTTGTAAAGCATGGGGTAGCCTCTCCGTAACACAACGTCCACACTGTGACCCACAGGGACAGACTGCAACATCTCTACCACCTCTTTATGAGACAGACCCAGGACACAGCTGTCATTGATGTAGACCAGGATATCAGCTGGAGAACAGAGAGAGACCATGTGTTATACCATCTACTACTATAGATCATTATGTAGTGTATCATCTACTACTATAGATCAGTATGTAGTATATCATCTACTACTATATATCAGTATGTAGTATATCATCTACTACTATATATCAGTATGTAGTATACCATCTACTACTATAGATCAGTATGTAGTATACCATCTACTACTATAGATCAGTATGTAGTATATCATCTACTACTATATATCAGTATGTAGTATATCATCTACTACTATATATCAGTATGTAGTATACCATCTACTACTATAGATCAGTATGTAGTATATCATCTACTACTATAGATCAGTATGTAGTATATCATCTACTACTATAGATCAGTATGTAGTATATAATCTACTACTATAGATCAGTATGTAGTATATAATCTACTACTATAGATCAGTATGTAGTATATCATCTACTACTATAGATCAGTATGTAGTATATCATCTACTACTATAGATCAGTATGTAGTATATCTAAAGTGAGAGGTGATAGCATGTGTGTGTGGTGCATTCCTGTCTCCAGCCTCAGCACGTGAGAGGGCTTGATTGCGTGTGTGTGTGTGACAGTGGGATTAAATTCTCTGGGCCCAGTAGAGCAGGATTAGGAATAGATTAGGAGATTCTGACCACGAGAAAACCTCACAACCACTAAAATCTGGGACAGAGAGAGAGAGAGAGAGAGAGAGAGAGAGAGAGAGAGAGAGAGAGAGAGAGAGAGAGAGAGAGAGAGAGAGAGAGAGAGAGAGAGAGAGAGAGAGAGAGAGCCCTATAAGAAGAGATGAAAGGATAGGGCAGAGAGAATATAAACAGAAATGTTCTCACATTCTTCACCTCGCTTGCTCCGTTAGGTGCCATCTGTCAGTTTAACTAACTAATACAGAAATCAGCAGGGGTTATTGAGTGTTCCTGTGTTAATCTTTCCTACCTGTGTCAATCCTGCCTCTGTTAATCATGCCTGTTTTAATCCTACTTGTATGTATCCTACCTGTGTTAATCATGCCTGTGTTAATCCTGCCTTTGTTAATCATACTTGAATGTATCCTACCTGTGTTAATAATACCTGTATTAATCCTACCTGTGTTGAGTGTGATACCATGTTAATCCTACCTGTGTTGAGAGTACCTGTGTTAATCTGTATATACCTGTGTTGAGTGTACCTTTGTTAATCTGTATATACCTGTGTTGAGTGTACATGTGTTAATCTGTATATACCTGTGCTGAGTGTACCTGTATTAATCTGTATATACAGTACAAGTCAAAAGTTTGGACACACCTACTCATTCAAGGGTTGTCCTTTATTTTCACTATTTTCTACATTGTAGAATAATAGTGAAGACATCAAAACTATGAAATAACACATATGGAATTTTGTTTAACACAAAAAAGTGTTAAACAAATCCAAATACATTTTATATTTGAGATTCTTCAAATAGCCACCCTTTGCCTTGATGACAGCTTTGCACACTCTTGGCATTCTCTCAATCAGCTTCACCTGAAATGCTTTTCCAACAGTCTTGAAGGAGTTCCCACAAATGCTGAGCACTTGTTGGCTGCTTTTCCTACACTCTGCCGTCCGACTCATCCCAAACCATCTCAATTGGGTTGAGGTCGGGGGATTGTGGAGGCCAGGTCATCTGATGCAGCACTCCATCACTCTCCTTCTTGGTAAAATAGCCTTTACACAGCCTGGAGGTGTGTTGGGCCATTGTCCTGTTGAGAAACAAATGATAGTCCCACTAAGCCCAAACCAGATGGGATGGCGTATCGCTGCAGAATGCTGTGGTAGCCATGCTGGTTAAGTGTGCCTTGAATTCTAAATAAATCACAGACAGTGTCACCAGCAAAGCACCCCCACACCATAACACCTCCTACTCCATGCTTTACGGTGGGAACTACACATGCGGAGATCATCCGTTCACCCACACTGCGTCTCACAAAGACACAGCGATTGGAACCAAAAATCTCCAATTTGGACTCCAGACCAAAGGACACATTTCCACCGGTCTAATGTCCATTGCTCGTGTTTCTTGGCCCAAGCAGGTCTCTTCTTATTATTGGTGTCCTTTAGTGTTTCTTTGCAGCAATTCAACCATGAAGGCCTGATTCACACAGTCCCCTCTGAACAGTTGATGTTGAGATGTGTCTGTGACTTGAACTCTGTGAAGCATTTATTTGGGCTGCAATTTCTGAGGCTGGTAACTCTAACGAATGTATCCTCTGCAGCAGAGGTAACTCTGGGTCTTCCATTCCTATGGCGGTCCTCATGACAGCCAGTTTCATCATAGCGCTTGATGGTTTTTGCGACTGCACTTGAAGAAACTTTCACATTTCTTGAAATGTTCCGTATTGACTGACCTTCATGTCCTAAAGTAATGATGGACTGTCGTTTCTCTTTGCTCATTTGAACTGTTCTTGCCATAATATGGACTTGGTCTTTTACCAAATTGGGCTATCTTCTGTATACCCCCCCCCCTACCTTGTCACAACACAACTGATTGGCTCAAACGCATTAAGAAGGAAATAAATTCCACAAATTAACTTTTAACGAGGCACACCTGTTAATTGAAATGCATTCCAGGTGACTACCTCATGAAGCTGGTTGAGAGAATACCAAGAGTGTGCAAAGCTGTCATCAAGGCAAAGGGTGGCTATTTGAAGAATCTCAAATATAAAATATATTTGGATTTGTTTAACACTTTTTTTGGTTACTACATGATTCCATATGTGTTATTTCATAGTTTTGATGTCTTCACTATTATTCTACAATGTAGAAAATAGTAAAAAAATAAAGAAAAACCCTTGAATGAGTAGGTGTGTCCAAACATTTGACTGGTAGTGAACCTGTGTTAATCCTGCCTGTGTTAATCTGTATATACCTGTGTTGATCCTACCTGTGCTTAGAGCAGGTGATCCTCCTGGTGTAACGCTGTAGACCTGGAGGAACTCTCTCTGTCTGCTGCCTCCCACTATGTTGAAGCCGAACCCTCGCGGCCCTTTAGACAGACGGGTGTGGATGGAATAGCCCTTCAGCTCTGCCGGCTTGTCCGTGAACGCAGGCACTGGCAGGGGACGGGGAAGATATACAACATTGTTTTCATATGAAACGTTTTATGAACGCCGGGAACTGGCAGCTACAGGGAGACTGTTGCTATAGTATTTATTTAACCTTTATTTACCCAGGTTAGTCTCATATAAGTAAAATCATGTCTAGAGATAGCACAGGCCAGGCCACATCTCTCTATATCTCTTTCTATCTCTGATACAGACTGTCCATGTGTATTCACATAACAGACAGAGCTACAGTACCGCGTCTGTATCCAAGATTTTACAACTGATTCTCCATCGCCCTCAATTATATGTATTACCACTGCTCTCTGTGCTGTTCAAGTAAGAAATGCATTTTTTGTAATACACAACGTTACATGGCAACAGAATATTTGACACATTTTCCTGTCTATAAATTGTTATTTTTGTTATCGACAATTAAAATGCAGAAAATATCGAAATATGGCTCCATTTCAAATGAACCGAACAACAGAGAGCCTCAGCTCAGCGCTTGACAAGACTTGACTCAACATGAAAGATACTAAGTGAGATGAGAGACAGTGAGGATAAAGAAGAGGCGGGGGTGGGAGGGAGGGAGGGAGGGAGGGAGGGGTGGAGAGAGAGGGAGGAAAGGGAGATAGGGGAAGAGAGGCAGGTGGTGGGAGGGAAAGAGAGAAAGTAAATGTTTTTTCTAATAATCTCAAGAGATGGGTTTAAGAGGAGCTGACAGGGTAGAGTGGGTTTAAGAGGTGCTGACAGGGTGAGTGGGTTTAAGAGATGCTGACAGGGTAGAGTGGGTTTAAGAGGAGCTGACAGTAGAGTGGGTTTAAGAGGAGCTGACAGGGTAGAGGGGGTTTAAGAGGAGCTGACAGGGTAGAGTGGGTTTAAGAGGAGCTGACAGTAGAGTGGGTTTAAGAGGAGCTGACAGTAGAGTGGGTTTAAGAGGAGCTGACAGGGTAGAGTGGGTTTAAGAGGAGCTGACAGGGTGGAGTGGGTTTAAGAGGAGCTGACAGGGTAGAGTGGGTTTAAGAGGAGCTGACAGGGCAGAGTGGGTTTAAGAGGAGCTGACAGGGTAGAGTGGGTTTAAGAGGAGCTGACAGGGTGGAGTGGGTTTAAGAGGAGCTGACAGTAGAGTGGGTTTAAGAGGAGCTGACAGGGTAGAGTGGGTTTAAGAGGAGCTGACAGGGTAGAGTGGGTTTAAGAGGAGCTGACAGGGTAGAGTGGGTTTAAGAGGAGCTGACAGGGTGGAGTGGGTTTAAGAGGAGCTGACAGTAGAGTGAGTTTAAGAGGAGCTGACAGGGTAGAGTGGGTTTAAGAGGAGCTGACAGGGTAGAGTGGGTTTAAGAGGAGCTGACAGGGTAGAGTGGGTTTAAGAGGTGCTGACAGGGTAGAGTGGGTTTAAGAGGAGCTGACAGTAGAGTGAGTTTAAGAGGAGCTGACAGGGTAGAGTGGGTTTAAGAGGAGCTGACAGGGTAGAGTGGGTTTAAGAGGAGCTGACAGGATAGAGTGGGTTTAAGAGGAGCTGACAGTAGAGTGGGTTTAAGAGGAGCTGACAGGGTAGAGTGGGTTTAAGAGGAGCTGACAGGGTAGAGTGGGTTTAAGAGGAGCTGACAGGGTAGAGTGGGTTTAAGAGGAGCTGACAGGGTAGAGTGGGTTTAAGAGGAGCTGACAGTAGAGTGGGTTTAAGAGGAGCTGACAGGGTAGAGTGGGTTTAAGAGGAGCTGACAGGGTAGAGTGGGTTTAAGAGGTGCTGACAGGGTAGAGTGGGTTTAAGAGGAGCTGACAGTAGAGTGGGTTTAAGAGGAGCTGACAGTAGAGTGTGTTTAAGAAGAGCTGACAGGGTAGAGTGGGTTTAAGAGGAGCTGACAGGGTAGAGTGGGTTTAAGAGGTGCTGACAGGGTAGAGTGGGTTTAAGAGGAGCTGACAGTAGAGTGGGTTTAAGAGGAGCTGACAGTAGAGTGGGTTTAAGAGGAGCTGACAGTAGAGTGGGTTTAAGAGGAGCTGACAGGGTAGAGTGGGTTTAAGAGGTGCTGACAGGGTAGAGTGGGTTTAAGAGGAGCTGACAGTAGAGTGGGTTTAAGAGGAGCTGACAGTAGAGTGGGTTTAAGAAGAGCTGACAGTAGAGTGGGTTTAAGAGGAGCTGACAGTAGAGTGGGTTTAAGAGGAGCTGACAGTAGAGTGGGTTTAAGAGGAGCTGACAGTAGAGTGGGTTTAAGAGGAGCTGACAGGGTAGAGTGGGTTTAAGAGGAGCTCACAGTAGAGTGGGTTAAAGAGGAGCTGACAGGGTAGAGTGGGTTTAAGAGGAGCTGACAGTAGAGTGGGTTTAAGAGGAGCTGACAGGGTAGAGTGGGTTTAAGAGGTGCTGACAGGGTAGAGTGGGTTTAAGAAGAGCTGACAGTAGAGTGGGTTTAAGAGGAGCTGACAGTAGAGTGGGTTTAAGAGGAGCTGACAGGGTAGAGTGGGTTTAAGAGGAGCTGACAGGGTAGAGTGGGTTTAAGAGGAGCTGACAGGGTAGAGTGGGTTTAAGAGGAGCTGACAGGGTAGAGTGGGCTTAAGAGGTGCTGACAGGGTAGAGTGGGGTTAAGAGGAGCTGACAGTAGAGTGGGTTTAAGAGGAGCTGACAGTAGAGTGGGTTTAAGAGGAGCTGACAGGGTAGAGTGGGTTTAAGAGGAGCTGACAGGGTAACTGGGTTTAAGAGGAGCTGACAGGGTGACTGGGTTTAAGAGGAGCTGACAGGGTAGAGTGGGTTTAAGAGGAGCTGACAGTAGAGTGGGTTTAAGAGGGGCTGACAGGGTAGAGTGGGTTTAAGAGGTGCTGACAGGGTACAGTGGGTTTAAGGAGCTGACAGGGTAGAGTGGGTTTAAGAGGAGCTGACAGTAGAGTGGGTTTAAGAGGAGCTGACAGTAGAGTGGGTTTAAGAGGAGCTGACAGGGTAGAGTGGGTTTAAGAGGAGCTGACAGTAGAGTGGGTTTAAGAGGAGCTGACAGGGTAGAGTGGGTTTAAGAGGAGCTGACAGTAGAGTGGGTTTAAGAGGAGCTGACAGGGTAGAGTGGGTTTAAGAGGAGCTGACAGGGTAGAGTGGGTTTAAGAGGAGATGACAGTAGAGTGGGTTTAAGAGGAGCTGACAGTAGAGTGGGTTTAAGAGGAGATGACAGTAGAGTGGGTTTAAGAGGAGCTGACAGGGTAGAGTGGGTTTAAGAGGAGCTGACAGTAGAGTGGGTTTAAGAGGAGCTGACAGAAGAGTGGGTTTAAGAGGAGCTGACAGGGTAGAGTGGGTTTAAGAGGAGCTGACAGTAGAGTGGGTTTAAGAGGAGCTGACAGTAGAGTGGGTTTAAGAGGAGCTGACAGGGTAGAGTGGGTTTAAGAGGTGCTGACAGTAGAGTGGGTTTAAGAGGAGCTGACAGGGTAGAGTGGGTTTAAGAGGAGCTGACAGTAGAGTGGGTTTAAGAGAAGCTGACAGTAGAGTGGGTTTAAGAGGATCTGACAGGGTAGAGTGGGTTTAAGAGGAGCTGACAGTAGAGTGGGTTTAACAGGAGCTGACAGGGTAGAGTGGGTTTAAGAGGAGCTGACAGTAGAGTGGGTTTAAGAGGAGCTGACAGGGTAGAGTGGGTTTAAGAGGAGCTGACAGGGTAGAGTGGGTTTAAGAGGTGCTGACAGGGTAGAGAGGGTTTAAGAGGTGCTGACAGTAGAGTGGGTTTAAGAGGAGCTGACAGTAGAGTGGGTTTAAGAGTAGCTGACAGTAGAGTGGGTTTAAGAGGTGCTGACAGGGTAGAGTGGGTTTAAGAGGAGCTGACAGGGTAGAGTGGGTTTAAGAGGTGCTGACAGTAGAGTGGGTTTAAGAGGTGCTGACAGGGTAAAGTGGGTTTAAGAGGAGCTGACAGGGTAGAGTGGGTTTAAGAGGTGCTGACAGTAGAGTGGGTTTAAGAGGTGCTGACAGGGTAGAGTGGGTTTAAGAGGAGCTGACAGGGTAGAGTGGGTTTAAGAGGAGCTGACAGGGTAGAGTGGGTTTAAGAGGAGCTGACAGTAGAGTGGGTTTAAGAGAAGCTGACAGGGTAGAGTGGGTTTAAGAGGAGCTGACAGTAGAGTGGGTTTAAGAGGAGCTGACAGTAGAGTGGGTTTAAGAGGAGCTGACAGGGTAGAGTGGGTTTAAGAGGAGCTGACAGTAGAGTGGGTTTAAGAGGAGCTGACAGGGTAGAGTGGGTTTAAGAGGAGCTGACAGTAGAGTGGGTTTAAGAGGAGCTGACAGGGTAGAGTGGGTTTAAGAGGAGCTGACAGGGTAGAGTGGGTTTAAGAGGTGCTGACAGTAGAGTGGGTTTAAGAGGTGCTGACAGGGTAGAGTGGGTTTAAGAGGAGCTGACAGGGTAGAGTGGGTTTAAGTGGAGCTGACAGTAGAGTGGGTTTAAGAGGAGCTGACAGTAGAGTGGGTTTAAGAGGTGCTGACAGGGTAGAGTGGGTTTAAGAGGAGCTGACAGTGGAGTGGGTTTAAGAGGTGCTGACAGTAGAGTGGGTTTAAGAGGAGCTGACAGGGTAGATTAGGTTTAAGAGGAGCTGACAGTAGAGTGGGTTTAAGAGGAGCTGACAGTAGAGTGGGTTTAAGAGGAGCTGACAGGGTAGAGTGGGTTTAAGAGGAGCTGACAGGGTAGAGTGGGTTTAAGAGGAGCTGACAGGGTAGAGTGGGTTTAAGAGGAGCTGACAGTAGAGTGGGTTTAAGAGGAGCTGACAGGGTAGAGTGGGTTTAAGAGGAGCTGACAGGGTAGAGTGGGTTTAAGAGGAGCTGACAGGGTAGAGTGGGTTTAAGAGGAGCTGACAGGGTAGAGTGGGTTTAAGAGGAGCTGACAGGGTAGAGTGGGTTTAAGAGGAGCTGACAGGGTAGAGTGGGTTTAAGAGGAGCTGACAGGGTAGAGTGGGTTTAAGAGGAGCTGACAGGGTAGAGTGGGTTTAAGAGGAGCTGACAGGGTAGAGTGGGTTTAAGAGGAGCTGACAGGGTAGAGTGGGTTTAAGAGGAGCTGACAGGGTAGAGTGGGTTTAAGAGGAGCTGACAGGGTAGAGTGGGTTTAAGAGGAGCTGACAGGTAGAGTGGGTTTAAGAGGAGCTGACAGGTAGAGTGGGTTTAAGAGGAGCTGACAGGGTAGAGTGGGTTTAAGAGGAGCTGACAGGGTAGAGTGGGTTTAAGAGGAGCTGACAGGGTAGAGTGGGTTTAAGAGGAGCTGACAGGGTAGAGTGGGTTTAAGAGGAGCTGACAGTAGAGTGGGTTTAAGAGGAGCTGACAGGGTAGAGTGGGTTTAAGAGGAGCTGACAGTAGAGTGGGTTTAAGAGGAGCTGACAGGGTAGAGTGGGTTTAAGAGGAGCTGACAGGGTAGAGTGGGTTTAAGAGGAGCTGACAGTAGAGTGGGTTTAAGAGGAGCTGACAGGGTAGAGTGGGTTTAAGAGGAGCTGACAGTAGAGTGGGTTTAAGAGGAGCTGACAGTAGAGTGGGTTTAAGAGGAGCTGACAGGGTAGAGTGGGTTTAAGAGGAGCTGACAGTAGAGTGGGTTTAAGAGGAGCTGACAGGGTAGAGTGGGTTTAAGAGGAGCTGACAGTAGAGTGGGTTTAAGAGGAGCTGACAGGGTAGAGTGGGTTTAAGAGGAGCTGACAGGGTAGAGTGGGTTTAAGAGGAGCTGACAGGGTAGAGTGGGTTTAAGAGGAGCTGACAGTAGAGTGGGTTTAAGAGGAGCTGACAGTAGAGTGGGTTTAAGAGGAGCTGACAGTAGAGTGGGTTTAAGAGGTGCTGACAGGGTAGAGTGGGTTTAAGAGGAGCTGACAGGGTAGAGTGGGTTTAAGAGGAGCTGACAGTAGAGTGGGTTTAAGAGGTGCTGACAGGGTAGAGTGGGTTTAAGAGGAGCTGACAGGGTAGAGTGGGTTTAAGAGGAGCTGACAGTAGAGTGGGTTTAAGAGGAGCTGACAGTAGAGTGGGTTTAAGAGGAGCTGACAGGGTAGAGTGGGTTTAAGAGGAGCTGACAGGTAGAGTGGGTTTAAGAGGAGCTGACAGGTAGAGTGGGTTTAAGAGGAGCTGACAGGGTAGAGTGGGTTTAAGAGGAGCTGACAGTAGAGTGGGTTTAAGAGGAGCTGACAGGGTAGAGTGGGTTTAAGAGGAGCTGACAGGGTAGAGTGGGTTTAAGAGGAGCTGACAGGTAGAGTGGGTTTAAGAGGAGCTGACAGTAGAGTGGGTTTAAGAGGAGCTGACAGGTAGAGTGGGTTTAAGAGGAGCTGACAGGGTAGAGTGGGTTTAAGAGGAGCTGACAGGTAGAGTGGGTTTAAGAGGAGCTGACAGGGTAGAGTGGGTTTAAGAGGAGCTGACAGTAGAGTGGGTTTAAGAGGAGCTGACAGGGTAGAGTGGGTTTAAGAGGAGCTGACAGGGTAGAGTGGGTTTAAGAGGAGCTGACAGGGTAGAGTGGGTTTAAGAGGAGCTGACAGGGGTAGAGTGGGTTTAAGAGGAGCTGACAGGGTAGAGTGGGTTTAAGAGGAGCTGACAGGGTAGAGTGGGTTTAAGAGGAGCGTGACAGGGTTTTAGAGTGGTTTAAGAGGAGCTGACAGGGTAGAGTGCGGGGTTTCACAATTTGTGTTTTAAGAGGGAGCTGACAGGGTTTTAGAGTGGGTTTAAGAGGAGCTGACAGTAGAGTGTGTTTTAAGAGGAGCTGACAGGGTTAGAGTGGGTTTAAGAGGAGCTGACAGGTAGAGTGGGTTTAAGAGGAGCTGACAGGGTAGAGTGGGTTTAAGAGGAGCTGACGCGGGTTTTTAGAGTGGGTTTAAGAGGAGCTGACAGGATTGTAGAGTGGGTTTTAAGAGGAGCTGACAGGTAGAGTGGGTTTAAGAGGAGCTGACAGGGTAGAGTGGGTTTAAGAGGAGCTGACAGGGTAAGAGTGGGTTTAAGAGGAGCTGACAGGGTAGAGTTGGGTTTAAGAGGAGCTGACAGGGTAGAGTGGGTTTAAGAGGAGCTGACAGTAGAGTGGGTTTAAGAGGAGCTGACAGGGTAGAGTGGGTTTAAGAGGAGCTGACAGGGTAGAGTGGGTTTAAGAGGAGCTGACAGGGTAGAGTGGGTTTAAGAGGAGCTGACAGGTAGAGTGGGTTTAAGAGGAGCTGACAGGGTAGAGTGGGTTAAGAGGAGCTGACAGGGTAGAGTGGGTTTAAGAGGAGCTGACAGGTAGAGTGGGTTTAAGAGGAGCTGACAGGGTAGAGTGGGTTTAAGAGGAGCTGACAGGGTAGAGTGGGTTTAAGAGGAGCTGACAGGGTAGAGTGGGTTTAAGAGGAGCTGACAGGTAGAGTGGGTTTAAGAGGAGCTGACAGGGTAGAGTGGGTTTAAGAGGAGCTGACAGGGTAGAGTGGGTTTAAGAGGAGCTGACAGGGTAGAGTGGGTTTAAGAGGAGCTGACAGGTAGAGTGGGTTTAAGAGGAGCTGACAGGGTAGAGTGGGTTTAAGAGGAGCTGACAGGGTAGAGTGGGTTTAAGAGGAGCTGACAGTAGAGTGGGTTTAAGAGGAGCTGACAGGGTAGAGTGGGTTTAAGAGGAGCTGACAGGTAGAGTGGGTTTAAGAGGAGCTGACAGTAGAGTGGGTTTAAGAGGAGCTGACAGGGTAGAGTGGGGTTTAAGAGGAGCTGACAGGGTAGAGTGGGTTTAAGAGGAGCTGACAGGGTAGAGTGGGTTTAAGAGGAGCTGACAGGTAGAGTGGGTTTAAGAGGAGCTGACAGGGTAGAGTGGGTTTAAGAGGAGCTGACAGGGTAGAGTGGGTTTAAGAGGAGCTGACAGGGTAGAGTGGGTTTAAGAGGAGCTGACAGGTAGAGTGGGTTTAAGAGGAGCTGACAGGTAGAGTGGGTTTAAGAGGAGCTGACAGGGTAGAGTGGGTTTAAGAGGAGCTGACAGTAGAGTGGGTTTAAGAGGAGCTGACAGGGTAGAGTGGGTTTAAGAGGTGCTGACAGGGTAGAGTGGGTTTAAGAGGAGCTGACAGGGTAGAGTGGGTTTAAGAGGAGCTGACAGGTAGAGTGGGTTTAAGAGGTGCTGACAGGGGTAGAGTGGGTTTAAGAGGAGCTGACAGGTAGAGTGGGTTTAAGAGGTGCTGACAGTAGAGTGGGTTTAAGAGGTGCTGACAGGGTAGAGTGGGTTTAAGAGGAGCTGACAGGGTTAGAGTGGGTTTTCAAGAGGAGCTGACAGTAGAGTGGGTTTAAGAGGTGCCTGACAGGTTAGAGTGGGTTTAAGAGGAGCTGACAGGTAGAGTGGGTTTAAGAGGGCTGACAGGGCTAGAGTGGGTTTAAGAGGAGCTGACAGGGTAGAGATGGGTTTAAGAGGAGCTGACAGTAGAGTGGGTTTAAGAGGAGCTGACAGTAGAGTGGGTTTAAGAGGAGCTGACAGATAGAGTGGTTAAGAGGAGCTGACAGTAGAGGGGTTTAAGAGGAGCTGACAGTAGAGTGGGTTTAAGAGGTGCTGACCAGGTAGAGTAGGGTTTAAGAGGAGCTGACAGTAGAGTGGGTTTAAGAGGAGCTGACAGTAGAGTGGGTTTAAGAGGAGCTGACAGGGTAGAGTGGGTTTAAGAGGAGCTGACAGGGTAGAGTGGGTTTAAGAGGAGCTGACAGGGTAGAGTGGGTTTAAGAGGAGCTGACAGGGTAGAGTGGGTTTAAGAGGAGCTGACAGGGTAGAGTGGGTTTAAGAGGAGCTGACAGGGTAGAGTGGGTTTAAGAGGAGCTGACAGGGTAGAGTGGGTTTAAGAGGAGCTGACAGGTAGAGTGGGTTTAAGAGGAGCTGACAGGGTAGAGTGGGTTTAAGAGGAGCTGACAGGTAGAGTGGGTTTAAGAGGAGCTGACAGGGTAGAGTGGGTTTAAGAGGAGCTGACAGGTAGAGTGGGTTTAAGAGGAGCTGACAGGGTAGAGTGGGGTTTAAGAGGAGCTGACAGGGTAGAGTGGGTTTAAGAGGAGCTGACAGGGTAGAGTGGGTTTAAGAGGAGCTGACAGTAGAGTGGGTTTAAGAGGAGCTGACAGTAGAGTGGGTTTAAGAGGTGCTGACAGGGTAGAGTGGGTTTAAGAGGTGCTGACAGGGTAGAGTGGGCTTAAGAGGAGCTGACAGGGTAGAGGGGGTTTAAGAGGAGCTGACAGTAGAGTGGGTTTAAGAGGTGCTGACAGGGTAGAGTGGGTTTAAGAGGGAGCTGACAGTAGAGTGGGTTTAAGAGGAGCTGACAGGGTAGAGAGTGGGTTTAAGAGGAGCTGACAGGGTAGAGTGGGTTCAAGAGAGCTGACAGTAGAGTGGGTTATTAAGAGGAGCTGGAAGGGTAGAGTGGGTTAAGAGGAGCTGACAGGGTAGAGTGGGTTTAAGAGGAGCTGACAGTAGAGTGGGTTTAAGAGGAGCTGACAGGGTAGAGTGGGTTTAAGAGGAGCTGACAGGGTAGAGTGGGTTTAAGAGGAGCTGACAGTAGAGTGGGTTTAAGAGGAGCTGACAGTAGAGTGGGTTTAAGAGGTGCTGACAGTAGAGTGGGTTTAAGAGGTGCTGACAGGGTAGAGTGGGTTTAAGAGGTGCTGACAGGGTAGAGTGGGCTTAAGAGGAGCTGACAGGGTAGAGTGGGTTTAAGAGGAGCTGACAGTAGAGTGGGTTTAAGAGGAGCTGACAGGGTAGAGTGGGTTTAAGAGGAGCTGACAGTAGAGTGGGTTTAAGAGGTGCTGACAGGGTAGAGTGGGTTTAAGAGGAGCTGACAGGGTAGAGTGGGTTTAAGAGGAGCTGACAGTAGAGTGGGTTTAAGAGGAGCTGACAGGGTAGAGTGGGTTTAAGAGGAGCTGACAGGGTAGAGTGGGTTTAAGAGGAGCTGACAGTAGAGTGGGTTTAAGAGGAGCTGACAGGGTAGAGTGGGTTTAAGAGGAGCTGACAGGGTAGAGTGGGTTTAAGAGGAGCTGACAGGGTAGAGTGGGTTTAAGAGGAGCTGACAGGGTAGAGTGGGTTTAAGAGGAGCTGACAGGGTAGAGTGGGTTTAAGAGGAGCTGACAGGGTAGAGTGGGTTTAAGAGGAGCTGACAGGGTAGAGTGGGTTTAAGAGGAGCTGACAGGGTAGAGTGGGTTTAAGAGGAGCTGACAGGGTAGAGTGGGTTTAAGAGGAGCTGACAGTAGAGTGGGTTTAAGAGGAGCTGACAGGGTAGAGTGGGTTTAAGAGGAGCTGACAGGGTAGAGTGGGTTTAAGAGGAGCTGACAGGGTAGAGTGGGTTTAAGAGGAGCTGACAGGGTAGAGTGGGTTTAAGAGGAGCTGACAGGGTAGAGTGGGTTTAAGAGGAGCTGACAGGTAGAGTGGGTTTAAGAGGAGCTGACAGGGTAGAGTGGGTTTAAGAGGAGCTGACAGGGTAGAGTGGGTTTAAGAGGAGCTGACAGGGTAGAGTGGGTTTAAGAGGAGCTGACAGGGTAGAGTGGGTTTAAGAGGAGCTGACAGGGTAGAGTGGGTTTAAGAGGAGCTGACAGGTAGAGTGGGTTTAAGAGGAGCTGACAGGGTAGAGTGGGTTTAAGAGGAGCTGACAGGTAGAGTGGGTTTAAGAGGAGCTGACAGGGTAGAGTGGGTTTAAGAGGAGCTGACAGGGTAGAGTGGGTTTAAGAGGAGCTGACAGGGTAGAGTGGGTTTAAGAGGAGCTGACAGGGTAGAGTGGGTTTAAGAGGAGCTGACAGGGTAGAGTGGGTTTAAGAGGAGCTGACAGGGTAGAGTGGGTTTAAGAGGAGCTGACAGGGTAGAGTGGGTTTAAGAGGAGCTGACAGGGTAGAGTGGGTTTAAGAGGAGCTGACAGGGTAGAGTGGGTTTAAGAGGAGCTGACAGGGTAGAGTGGGTTTAAGAGGAGCTGACAGGGTAGAGTGGGTTTAAGAGGAGCTGACAGGGTAGAGTGGGTTTAAGAGGAGCTGACAGGGTAGAGTGGGTTTAAGAGGAGCTGACAGGGTAGAGTGGGTTTAAGAGGAGCTGACAGGGTAGAGTGGGTTTAAGAGGAGCTGACAGGGTAGAGTGGGTTTAAGAGGAGCTGACAGGGTAGAGTGGGTTTAAGAGGAGCTGACAGGGTAGAGTGGGTTTAAGAGGAGCTGACAGGTAGAGTGGGTTTAAGAGGAGCTGACAGGGTAGAGTGGGTTTAAGAGGAGCTGACAGGGTGGAGTGGGTTTAAGAGGAGCTGACAGGGTAGAGTGGGTTTAAGAGGAGCTGACAGGGTAGAGTGGGTTTAAGAGGAGCTGACAGTAGAGTGGGTTTAAGAGGAGCTGACAGGGTAGAGTGGGTTTAAGAGGAGCTGACAGGTTTTAAGAGGAGCTGACAGGGTAGAGTGGGTTTAAGAGGAGCTGACAGGGTAGAGTGGGTTTAAGAGGAGCTGACAGGGTAGAGTGGGTTTAAGAGGAGCTGACAGGGTAGAGTGGGTTTAAGAGGAGCTGACAGGGTAGAGTGGGTTTAAGAGGTGCTGACAGGGTAGAGTGGGTTTAAGAGGAGCTGACAGGGTAGAGTGGGTTTAAGAGGAGCTGACAGGGTAGAGTGGGTTTAAGAGGAGCTGACAGGGTAGAGTGGGTTTAAGAGGAGCTGACAGGGTAGAGTGGGTTCAAGAGGAGCTGACAGGGTAGAGTGGGTAGATAGAAAGGTGGAACTAAGAGACACACACAGAAGGCTAGGGGTATGGAGACTCACACTCTGTTTTGCTGAGGATCTCCCTGCTCTGAGCTCTGGGGTCCAGCCAGCTGGTGGTCTTAGAGATATGACTGAGGGGAGGAAGAGTTAATAAGCATCATCATCATCATCACAATAACCTGTACCTCATACCACACCATATCTTCATGACTTCACTCTCACACCACTCACTCCTCTCTCTCTACTCACTCTATCTAGTAAAGCTCTACTCTCTCTCTACTCACTCTAAGATCTCCTCTCTCTCTACTCACTCTAAGATCTACTCTCTCTCTACTCACTCTATCTAGTAAAGATCTCCTCTCTCTCTCCTCACTCTAAGATCTACTCTCTCTCTACTCACTCTATCTAGTAAAGATCTCCTCTCTCTCTCCTCACTCTAAGATCTACTCTCTCTCTCTACTCACTCTAAGATCTACTCTCTCTCTACTCACTCTAAGATCTACTCTCTCTCTACTCACTCTATCTAGTAAAGATCTACTCTCTCTCTACTCACTCTATCTAGTAAAGATCTACTCTCTCTCTACTCACTCTAAGATCTACTCTCTCTCTACTCACTCTATGTAGTAAAGATCTCCTCTCTCTCTACTCACTCTAAGATCTACTCTCTCTCTCTACTCACTCTAAGATCTACTCTCTCTCTACTCACTCTAAGATCTACTCTCTCTCTACTCACTCTATCTAGTAAAGCTCCTCTCTCTCTACTCACTCTAAGATCTACTCTCTCTCTCTACTCACTCTAAGATATCCTCTCTCTCTCTACTCACTCTAAGATCTACTCTCTCTCTCTACTCACTCTAAGATCTACTCTCTCTCTACTCACTCTAAGATCTACTCTCTCTCTCTACTCACTCTAAGATCTACTCTCTCTCTCTACTCACTCTATCTAGTAAAGATCTACTCTCTCTCTACTCACTCTATCTAGTAAAGCTCCTCTCTCTCTACTCACTCTAAGATCTACTCTCTCTCTCTACTCACTCTAAGATCTACTCTCTCTCTACTCACTCTAAGATCTACTCTCTCTCTACTCACTCTAAGATCTACTCTCTCTCTACTCACTCTATCTAGTAAAGATATCCTCTCTCTCTACTCACTCTAAGATCTACTCTCTCTCTACTCACTCTAAGATCTACTCTCTCTCTCTACTCACTCTAAGATCTACTCTCTCTCTACTCACTCTATGTAGTAAAGATCTCCTCTCTCTCTACTCACTCTAAGATCTACTCTCTCTCTCTACTCACTCTAAGATCTACTCTCTCTCTACTCACTCTAAGATCTACTCTCTCTCTACTCACTCTATCTAGTAAAGCTCCTCTCTCTCTACTCACTCTAAGATCTACTCTCTCTCTCTACTCACTCTAAGATATCCTCTCTCTCTCTACTCACTCTAAGATCTACTCTCTCTCTCTACTCACTCTAAGATCTACTCTCTCTCTACTCACTCTAAGATCTACTCTCTCTCTACTCACTCTAAGATCTACTCTCTCTCTCTACTCACTCTATCTAGTAAAGATCTACTCTCTCTCTACTCACTCTATCTAGTAAAGCTCCTCTCTCTCTACTCACTCTAAGATCTACTCTCTCTCTACTCACTCTAAGATCTACTCTCTCTCTCTACTCACTCTAAGATCTACTCTCTCTCTACTCACTCTAAGATCTACTCTCTCTCTACTCACTCTATCTAGTAAAGATCTCCTCTCTCTCTCCTCACTCTAAGATCTACTCTCTCTCTCTACTCACTCTATCTAGTAAAGATCTACTCTCTCTCTCTACTCACTCTAAGATCTACTCTCTCTCTACTCACTCTAAGATCTACTCTCTCTCTACTCACTCTATGTAGTAAAGCTCCTCTCTCTCTACTCACTCTATGTAGTAAGGCTCTCCTGAGTCGCTGAAGGCCAGCTCCCAGTTCTCGGGCAGTGCCCCTCCTCCTCGTGTGGCGATGCTACTCCCTCCGTTCTCCGCTCCCACGCCGTCCTTTGAGTCCCAGGATTGGCTGAGAGCTAGCGTTGTGGCCGGGACGCTGCTAATGCCCCCTGAACCTCCTGCCAAGACAACACACACATACAGGCGGCAGGTAGCTTAGTGGTTAAGAGCGTTGTGCCAGTAACCGAAAGGTCGCGGGTTCTAATCCCCAAGCCGACTAGGTGAAAAATCTGTCAATGTGCCGTTGAGCAAGGCACTTAACCCTAATTGCTCCTGTAAGTCGCTCTGGATAAGAGCGTCTGATAAAATGTAAATGTAAGTCGGAAGTTTACATACACTTAGGTTGGAGTCAATAAAACCCGTTTTTCAACCACTCCACAAATTTCTTGTTTGGCAAGTCGGTTAGGACATCTACTTTGTGCATGACACAAGTAATTTTTCCAACAATTGTTTACAGACAGATTATTTCACTTATAATTCACTGTATCACAATTCCAGTGGGTCAGAAGTTTACATACACTAAGTTGACTGTGCCTTTAAATAGCTTGGGAAATTCCAGAAAACTATGTAATGGCTTTAGAAGCTTCTGATAGGCTAATTGACATCATTTGAGTCAATTGGAGGTGTACTTGTGGATGTATTTCAAGGCCTACATTCAAACTCAGTGCCTCTTTGCTTGACATCATGGGAAAATCAAAAGAAATCAGCCAAGACCTCAGAAAAAAAAGTCTGGTTCATCCGTGGGAGCAATTTCCAAACGCCTGAAGGTACCACGTTCATCTGTACAAACAATAGTACGCAAGTATAAACACCATGGGACCACGCAGCCATCATACCGCTCAGGAAGGAGACGCGTTCTGTCTCCCAGAGATGAACGTACTTTGGTGCGAAAATTGCAAATCAATCCCAGAACAACAGCAAAGGACCTTGTGAAGATGCTGGAGGAAACAGGTACAAAAGTATCTATATCCACAGTAAAACGAGTCCTATATCGACATAACCTGAAAGGCCGGTCAGCAAGAAAGAAGCCACTGCTCCAAAACCACCATAAAAAAGCCAGACTACGGTTTGCAACTGCACATGGGGACAAAGATCGTACTTTTTGGAGAAATGTCCTCTGGTCTGATTAAACAAAAATATAACTGTTTGGCTAAAAAGACCATCGTTTTGTTTGGAGGAAAAAGGGGGTTGCTTGCAAGCCGAAGAACACCATCCCAACCGTGAAGCACGGGGGTGGCAGCATCATGCTGTGGGGGTGCATTGCTGCAGGAGGGACTGGTGCACTTCACAAAATAGATGGCATCATGAGGAAGGAAAATTATGTGGATATATTGAAGCAACATCTCAAGACATCAGTCAGGAAGTTAAAGCTTGGTCGCAAATGGGTCTTCCAAATGGACAATGACCCCAAGCATACTTCCAAAGTTGTGGCAAAATGCCTTAAGGACAACAAAGTCAAGGTATTGGAGTGGCCATCACAAAGCCCTGACCTCAATCCTATAGAAAATGTGTGGGCAGAACTGAAAAAGCATGTGTGAGCAAGGAGGCCTACAAACCTGACTCAGTTACACCAGCTCTGTCAGGAGGAATGGGCCAAAATTCACCCAACTTATTGTGCGAAGCTTGTGGAAGGCTACCCGACATGTTTGACCTAAGTTAAACAATTTAAAGGCAATGCTACCAAATACTAATTGAGTGTATGTAAACTTCTGACCCACTGGGAATGTGATGAAAGAAATAAAAGCTGAAATAAATAATTCTCTATACTATTATTCTGACATTTCACATTCTTAAAATAAAGTGGTGATCCTAACTGACCTAAGGCAGGGAATTTTTACTAGGATAAAATGTCAGGAATTGGGAAGAACTGAGTTTAAATGTATTTGGCTAAGGTGTAGGTAAACTTCCAACTTCAATTGTATACAGACAGACACATACACAGAGAAACACACACACACAGAGAGAACCACACACACACACACACACACAGAAACACACTCAGAGAAACACACACACACACACACACACACACACACAGAGAGAAACACACACACACACACACACACTGAGAGAAACACACACACACACACAGAGAAACACACAGAGAGAAACACACACACACACACACACACACAGAGAAACACACACACACACACAGACACACAGAGAAACACACACACACACACACATTCTTAAAATAGTCCTTTAACTCAGGACACTGTAATCTCCAATCAAGTTCCAGATGTAAACAGATGTCTGTCCTTAGTCAGTCTGACCCCCATACTTTTTACGCTGCTGCTACTCTGTTAAGTATTTATGCATAGTCACTTTAACTCTACCCACATGTACATATTACCTCAACTACCTCAACTAGCCGGTGCCCCCGCACATTGACTCTGCAACGGTACCCCCCTGTATATATAGCCTCCCTACTGTCACTTTATTCTATTGTATATATAGCCTCCCTACTGTCACTTTATTTTACTGTATATATAGCCTCCCTACTGTCACTTTATTTTTACTTCTGCTCTTTTTTTCTCAACACTTTTTTGTTGTTGTTTTATTCTTACTTTTTTGTTTAAAATAAATGCACTGTTGGTTAAGGGCTGTAAGTAAGCATTTCACTGTAATGTCTGCACCTGTTGTATTCGGCGCATGTGACCAATAAAATTTGATTTGATTTGAAATGGCACCCTATTTACATAGTGCACTACTTTTGACCAGATCATTGGCCCTGGTCAAAAGGTAGTTCCCCTTAGGGAATAGGGTGCCTTTTGGGACATAGCCTCAGTCTTTATCCTGTAGATGGATCCCTTCCCACTTCTCAGCTCTGCTCTGGGTCATCATACTCCATAATACCCCATAGTAGGCACGCAACGCAGAGATGATATTTGTTCTCTGTTTCAAAACATTTTGATTTGCTACTGCCCTACTGAACATGACCCAGGTGTTGACTTATTAGGTGATATTCTCACTGTCTGGGCAGCGGTTGACTTATTAGGGGATATTCTCAGTGTCTGGGCAGTGGTTGACTTATTAGGTGATATTCTCACTGTCTGGGCAGTGGTTGACTTATTAGGGGATATTCTCACTGTCTGGGCAGTGGTTGACTTATTAGGGGATATTCTCACTGTCTGGGCAGTGGTTGACTTATTAGGTGATATTCTCACTGTCTGGGCAGTGGTTGACTTATTAGGGGATATTCTCACTGTCTGGGCAGTGGTTGACTTATTAGGGGATATTCTCACTGTCTGGGCAGTGGTTGACTTATTAGGTGATATTCTCACTGTCTGGGCAGTGGTTGGTGTACGACTAGACTTAATAGATACAGTAGCTATCGTGTATATGTAATGTCCCCTGAGTGTAGTAGTAGCTAATACCTGATAAATAGATGTATAATATTATAATAGATGTGTGTGTGTAATTATACCTGACAGTCCAGAGTCTTCCTCACTGTTCTCTCCCTCCTCTACAGCCTTTTCTAGGTTGCTTAGCGACTTGCTGCGTGTCCTGAAGTTCCGGAGCAGGTTCCGGTGTTCCTGGTATGTGATTGGTGGGCTCTCTGGGCCGATGTGGACTGGGCGGGGCGTCCCATAGTAGTTACCTGATAGGTAAGGAGAGAGAGGGAACAGTCAAGTGTGTTTAACCATCAGTGGGAAGTGGATCCAGCCCATAGCTCTGTCTATGAATTTGAGAGTTGCAAAAAAAAATTCCAACAATTTGTGTAAATAAAACGTTGACTAAACCTTCACCTCTACTTGAACTGTGTGAATATTTACATTAAATAAAAAAAATATAAATTAAAGCATACAGTACATCACAAGACAAATGCCAAATGCATGAAGCATCTGGAGTAACATGAACAGCATAATTTCCATACCACACACACACACACACACACACACACACACACACACACACACACACACACACACACACACACACACACACACACACACACACACACACACACACACACACACACACACACACACACACACACACACAGTACTTCAAATGGAATACGGAGACATTGAGTAAATGAAGTGGAATAAATGCAAACTTAAAAGGAATAAATGTCTATGAGAGCCGAACACTAAAACTTTTCTCTGCGATAACATTCGTCCGCTATTTGAATTGCAGTCAGCATTACACAAATCATTTTATGGAGCCCATAAAAAAAAAAGATGTACTCCGTTTACTACTCACTCTTGAACTTGCCACTCTCCAGCAGGGCTCCAGACTCTTCCAGGGAAAAGAACTCTTCTACGGAGACAAAGTTGTAATCCACCCCTGATATCTCCCCGTCGCGAGGCTGTCTGGTCGTGCCTGGAATGGGACAGGTAACATTAGGACAGGTAAGGGTAGAACCGGCTAGAACCCTATCACAGCAGCAGCAGCAGCAGTCAGGACAAAGTTATAGTCCACCCGTGAGATCTCCTCGTACCGAGGCTGTCTGATCGTACCAGCAGGTGCATACGTACGCAATGTTACCTCTCTGGCACCTGCAGCAGGACCACTGGTAATGTTACTTCATTGTAGCACAGGTAGATAAATTATACAACACTAAAAGAGCATTATATCCCAACGTTCAGGACCAGGACACACCTGAAACCATTCTCAGCCAGCAGCAGGGGAACAACCAGCAGCGTGAGCAGCATGTTCAAAACGTAGGTATTTTATCAGGTAAGTTGACTGAGAACATTTTCTCTTCTTTTTTACAGCAACAACCTGGGGAATAGTTACAGGGGGAGAGGAAAGGGGGATGAATGAGCCAATTGGAAGCTGGGGATGATGAGGTGGCCATGATGGTAACAACCCCTACTCTTACGATAAGTGCCATGGGATCTTTAGTGATCAGAGAGTCGGGACATCCATTTAACGTCCCCATCCAAAAGACTGCAACCTACACAGGGCAATATCCCCAAATCAATGCCCTGGGGCATTAGGATATTTATTTTATGGGACCAGAGGTAAGAGTGCCTCCTACTGGTCCTCCAACACCACTTCCAGAACCATCTGGTCTCCCATCCAGGGACCGACCATGACCAACCCTGCTTAGCTTCAGAAGCAAGCCAGCAGTGGGGATGCAGGGTGGTATGCGGCTGGGATGCAGGGTGGTATGCGGCTGGGATGCAGGGTGGTATGCGGCTGGGATGCAGGGTGGTATGCTGCTGGGATGCAGGGTGGTATGCGGCTGGGATGCAGGGTGGTATGCGGCTGGGATGCAGGGTGGTATGCTGCTGGGATGCAGGGTGGTATGCGGCTGGGATGCAGGGCCTGGTATGCGGCTGGGATGCAGGGTGGTATGCGGCTGGGATGCAGGGTGGTATGCTGCTGGCCAAATGGAAGAGATCAACTAAAATCAACCTAATACGATAGATTCGTAATACATACTTAATGAAAGTGTAAATGCAAGAATTAGGCCACACATATGTACTATAGGCCTTATATATTATAATAACATAGCCGTGAAAGAGAGAGGGGGGGACATGTCGTCTACCATTCAGTCACCTCTGAAAGGCTGTGTGCTGTTACCCAACAAGGACAAACAGCACATCCACTTCAACAAACGTTCGTTCCACGCTCCATCGTGCTAATATCATCAACTCGCTGTGTGTGTGCGTGCGCGCATGTGACAAACGATTCCATCTGATACTTCTGCTTTCTGGAATACACAGGTTTGCCTGCTAAGTTACATTGAGAACTTTGTAAATATCAAGGCCTTTTTTCAGGTGTAAAGTCTATCAATACCAAAGCCTTTATCAGGTGTAAAGTCTATCAATACCAAAGCCTTTATCAGGTGTAAAGTCTATCAATACCAAAGCCTTTATCAGGTGTAAAGTCTATCAATACCAAAGCCTTTATCAGGTGTAAAGTCTATCAATACCAAAGTCTTTATCAGGTGTAAAGTCTATCAATACCAAAGCCTTTATCAGGTGTAAAGTCTATCAATACCAAAGCCTTTATCAGGTGTAAAGTCTATCAATACCAAAGCCTTTATCAGGTGTAAAGTCTATCAATACCAAAGCCTTTATCAGGTGTAAAGTCTATCAATACCAAAGCCTTTATCAGGTGTAAAGTCTTTCAATACCAAAGCCTTTATCAGGTGTAAAGTCTATCAATACCAAAGCCTTTATCAGGTGTAAAATCTATCAATACCAAAGCCTTTATCAGGTGTAAAGTCTATCAATAACTAAGCTTACAGTACACAAATGTGCCGTTGCACACTCTGTTATTTCACATGAATGGAAAAACTGCATCCAAACATGTAGAATAGTGGTTGACATGGAGGCATGCGGCTGGAGGAGAAAGGTGTTGTTGGGGGAACACACCTGCATCCCAAATGGAACTCTGTAGACAGAGACCAGGGCCTTATGTAGAGAATAGGCTGCCATTTGGGAGGCAGACCAACCACAAGCAGCAGTCTGTCACAATGAATCAGCTTACTGGCCTGACGCTTGATGACAGTTGCTATAGAAACAGGTCAGTCACTGAAACTGTTCACTTCTTCTCCTTTTTTTCTTCTCCTGATTTGTTTTTGAATGCGAGCAAAACCCGCCTGCCTGGCAGGAAGATTCCAGCAGCACCCGCCTGCCTGGCAGCAAGATTCCAGCAGCACCCGCCTGCCTGGCAGCAAGATTCCAGCGGCACCCGCCTGCCTGGCAGCAAGATTCCAGCAGCACCCGCCTGCCTGGCAGCAAGATTACAGCAGCACCCGCCTGCCTGGCAGCAAGATTCCAGCAGCACCCGCCTGCCTGGCAGCAAGATTCCAGCAGCACCCGCCTGCCTGGCAGCAAGATTCCAGCAGCACCCGCCTGCCTGGCAGCAAGATTCCAGCAGCACCCACCTGCCTGTTAGCAGCAAGATTCCAGCAGCACCCGCCTGGCTTTGCTTTGCTAGCAGGTATGTTTTCCTATGTAATCATGTGTGATTGAGTTGATCTGATTATACAAATGTAGGATCTTAATTTGAGCCATTTTCCTTTAGCAGAAAAATAATCCTGCAGCAACAGGAAATTTGAATTATTATGTGGATTATAAATAAATGGACATTTTTGTAGGTTTTGATCAATTTTACATAAGGGAAAACCAAGTCTGAAATTTCAAAGTGGAAATTACAAACTTCAGAAGCCATTTTAAACCTCAAATACACTACAAGTTATCCTGCAACAAGGGTGATCAAATTAAAATCCTACATCTGTAAGGGCATGAGTACATAAACATGTGTTATGGTAAGTATTTGTGTGTGTGTGTGAGTGAGTGTGTGATTGCTTGATGTTCGTGGAGGGGGTGTGGGTGGAAGGGGTGGAAGGGGTATGTGTGTGGGGGGTGGAGCGTGTGTGTGTGTGTGTGGGGGGGGGGGGGGGGGGTACACAGCTTGGAGGTAGAAGTGTAGGGGCCTGGCAGCATTCAGAAAGTATTCAGACCCCTTCCCTTTCTCACATTTTGTTACGTTACAGCCTTATTCTAAAATTGATTAAATCTACACACAATACCCCATAATGACAAAGCAAAAACAGGTTTTTAGAAAAGTGGCTTCGGGACAAGTCTCTGAATGTCCTTGAGTGGCCCAGCCAGAGCCCGGACTTGAACCTGATCGAACATCTCTGGAGAGACCTGAAAATAGGTGTGCGACGCTCCCCATCCAACCTGACAGAGCTTGAGAGGATCTGCAGAGAAGAATGGGAGAAACTCCCCAAATACAGGTGTGCCAAGCATGTAGTGTCATACCCAAGAAGACTTGAGGCTGTAATCGCTGCCAAAGGTGCTTCAACAAAGTACTGAGTAAAGGTTCTGAATACTTACGTAAATGTTTTATTTCAGTTTTATTTACATTTGCAAAAATGTCTACAAACCTGTTTTTGCTTTGTCATTATGGGGGTATTGTGTGTAGATTGATGAGGGGGAAAAAAAACAATTTAAATCAATTTTAGAATAAAGGTTGTAACGTAAACAAAATGTGGAAAGAAGTTATCACATTGCTACTCACAGGGGACGGCTCGGAGGTAGAGGTTCTCCCTGATCACCTGCTGTAGTTGGCTGTCCATGGATCCTGGAGTAAAACACTTACTCAGGTACAGCCTCAGGTCCTTGCACAGAGTAGAGCCTGCACGAGAGAGACAGGACATACTGGGTGTTATAAGACGTTAGCAATAAACGGTACACCCAAAGACGTTGTGAAGGACACACAAATACACCCAAAGACGTTGTGAAGTACACACAAATACACCCAGAGCTGTAGTGAAGGACACACACATACACCCAGAGCTGTAGTGAAGGACACACACATACACCCAGAGCTGTAGTGAAGGACACACACATACACCCAGAGACGTAGTGAAGGACACACACATACACCCAGAGCTGTAGTGAAGGACACACAAAGGATCCAATTCAGGCATCACAGTCACAGTGGTAACAGCGTGTCCCTACACTGCTGCAGACTGAATTAGTGTGTGTGTGTGTGTGTGTGTGTGTGTGTGTGTGTGTGTGTGTGTGCGCGTGTGTTATTCCCTCCATCTACCATTGTACTGTGTCATCACACTGAGACAGGACAGGGTGTAACAACATACAGAAACACAAGAATAATTCAATCTTCTTACCAAATCAAAACAGGTCAAAATTTTCTTACCAAATCAAAACAGGTCAAAATCTTCTAACCAAATCAAAACAGAACAATATCTTCTTACCAAATCAAAACAGGTCAAAATCTTCTTACCAAATCAAAACAGAACAATATCTTCTTACCAAATAAAAACAGGTCAAAATCTTCTAACCAAATCAAAACAGGTCAAAATCTTCTAACCAAATCAAAAAAGAACAATATCTTCTTACCAAATCAAAACAGGTCAAAATCTTCTTACCAAATCAAAACAGAACAATATCTTCTTACCAAATCAAAACAGGTCAAAATCTTCTTACCAAATCAAAATAGAACAATATCTTCTTACCAAATCAAAACAGGTCAAAATCTTCTAACCAAATCCAAACAGGTCAAAATCTTCTAACCAAATCAAAACAGAACAATATCTTCTTACCAAATCAAAACAGGTCAAAATCTTCTTTACCAAATCAAAACAGAACAATATCTTCTTACCAAATCAAAACAGGTCAAAATCTTCTAACCAAATCAAAACAGGTCAAAATCTTCTAACCAAATCAAAACAGAACAATATCTTCTTACCAAATCAAAACAGGTCAAAATCTTCTTTACCAAATCAAAATAGAACAATATCTTCTTACCAAATCAAAACAGGTCAAAATCTTCTAACCAAATCAAAACAGGTCAAAATCTTCTAACCAAATCAAAAAAGAACAATATCTTCTTACCAAATCAAAACAGGTCAAAATCTTCTTACCAAATCAAAACAGAACAATATCTTCTTACCAAATCAAAACAGGTCAAAATCTTCTTACCAAATCAAAACAGAACAATATCTTCTTACCAAATCAAAACAGGTCAAAATCTTCTAACCAAATCAAAACAGGTCAAAATCTTCTAACCAAATCAAAACAGGTCAAAATCTTCTAACCAAATCAAAACAGAACAATACCTTCTTACCAAATCAAAACAGGTCAAAATCTTCTTACCAAATCAAAACAGAACAATATCTTCTTACCAAATCAAAACAGGTCCAAATCTTCTAACCAAATCAAAACAGAACAATATCTTCTTACCAAATCAAAACATCAAAACAACGTTAAACTATGTTCAGCTCCCTCATGTTATGTGTAAAATATATTGTGATATTGATTTGTGTCTGTCAAAGCCTTTTCCCTTCGCTAATACCTGGTATATACAGTTGGCCTAGAGACAGGGCTCTACAACCATGTTCCTGGAGAGCTAATTATTAGAATCAGCTGCGCCAGATTACAGTTGGAGCGAAAACCTACAGGAGGCTAGCTCTCCAGGAGCAGGGTTGGAGTTAAAACCTACAGGAGGCTAGCTCTCCAGGAGCAGGGTTGGAGTTAAAACCTACAGGAGGCTAGCTCTCCAGGAGCAGGGTTGGAGTTAAAACCTACAGGAGGCTAGCTCTCCAGGAGCAGGGTTGGAGTTAAAACCTACAGGAGGCTAGCTCTCCAGGAGCAGGGTTAGAGAGCCCTGGAATAGAGACATGACCTCCCTGATCAATTCATTCTTTCAAGTGCTTTATGACACAAAATGACAGGGCGCTGCCGTTTATTGATGAGCTGCATAGATTACATTTCCCTGTCAGATGGGGCAGGCTATCCTCCATCCCTTCACCCAGCCCCCCGTCTCTCTCCCTCCTCACCCTAACCTTCCTCTCCTAGCCTCCATTGACAGTCAATCCTCAATCCCTCCCCTCCCCTCCTGTCTTTGACAGTGATCAACCCTACTCAACATTCTTTGTCTCCATGGCGTCCACAGAGGAGAAGTAATAGAGTGAAGATAATCACATCCACTTAGAGTGAGCTACTATACAGTGAGACTACCTACTACAGGACAGACTACCTACTACAGGACAGACTACCTACTACAGTACAGACTACCTACTACAGGACAGACTACCCACTACAGGACAGACTACCTACTACAGGACAGACTACCTACTACAGGACAGACTACCTACTACAGGACAGACTACCGCCTACAGGACAGACTACCCACTACAGGACAGACTACCTACTACAGGACAGACTACCCACTACAGGACAGACTACCGACTACAGGACAAACTACCTACTACAGGACAGACTACCGACTACAGGACAGACTACCCACTACAGGACAGACTACCTACTACAGAACAGACTACCTACTACAGGACAGACTACCTACTACAGGACAGACTACCTACTAAATACTTATTTTCCACCATAATTTGCAAATAAATTCATAAAAAATCCTACAATGTGATTTTCTGGAATTTTTTTCCTCAATTTGTCTGTCATAGTTGACGTGTACCTATGATGAAAATTACAGGCCTCTCTCATCTTTTTAAGTGGGAGAACTTGCACAATTGGTGGCTGACTAAATATTTTTTGCCCCCACTGTACATTTCAAGTAAAGGTAGCAACATTTTTATAAATGGCAACTTTTGCATGAAAACTGTTGCAGGCACATTTTGGGGTACACATTTAGTACGTACGCACAGTTTATAAATGAGGCCCCAGGACCTTTTTAGGACATTCTCAGGACTTTCATTTTACTAGTCCTTAGGACATTGCATGATGGTCACAAGCTAATGTTCTCCGGGGGACCTTTGTCTAGTTCCCTCTAAGTTCCTAGGACGTCACTGAGGACCATGTCACAACCTTCTTAGGACCATCTCAGGACTTTCATTTCACTACTCTGCAAACAAAAATAAGTGATTGGCCGTCCCCAGGATGTCAGGATACGGTCCACTAAAGTGGTCAGGACGTTGTGTCATGGTCCTTTGGAGGATTTGTCTAGTTCCCGGTTGGTGTGTGTGTGTATTTATGTGTGTGTGTGTGTGTGTGTAAGAATGTGTGTGTGTGTATGTGTGTGTATTTATGTGTGTGTGTGTGTGTAAGAATGTGTGTGTGTGTATGTGTGTGTATTTATGTGTGTGTGTGTGTGTGTGTGTGTGTGTGTGTGTGTGTGTGTGTGTGTGTAAGAATGTGTGTGTAAGAATGTGTGTGTGTGTATGTATGTGTGTGTGTGTGTGTGTGTAAGAATGTGTGTGTGTGTATGTGTGTGTATTTATGTGTGTGTGTGTGTGTGTGTGTGTGTGTGTGTGTGTAAGAATGTGTGTGTAAGAATGTGTGTGTGTGTATGTATGTGTGTGTGTGTGTGTGTGTAAGAATGTGTGTGTGTGTATGTGTGTGTATTTATGTGTGTGTGTGTGTGTGTGTGTATTTATGTGTGTGTGTGTGTGTGTGTGTGTATGTATGTGTGTGTGTGTGTGTGTGTGTAAGAATGTGTGTGTGTGTATGTGTGTGTATTTATGTGTGTGTGTGTGTGTGTGTGTGTGTGTGTGTGTGTAAGAATGTGTGTGTGTGTATGTATGTGTGTGTGTGTGTGTGTGTAAGAATGTGTGTGTGTGTATGTGTGTGTATTTATGTGTGTGTGTGTGTGTGTGTAAGAATGTGTGTGTGTGTATGTGTGTGTGTGTGTGTATGTGTGTACCTGGCGAGACGGTTTTGATGCGTATGGGATGGGGGCATGAGTTGAGGACCCCTCTCACGTCTCCTAGTGTCATGCCCAGGACGGGCGTACCCCCGATCTCCAGTATGACGTCACCCACTGTGGCCCCGCCTCCCGGTGCTGCTGTGACGAATGGGAACTCTCCGTAGTCAGCCCCGCCCCCGATGGCCACACCCAGCTCCCCAGACCCACCCCCCAAGGGAACAAAACTCTCCTGCACCTTGGCGCGCCAGTGCAGCTTCTTCACTGTGGCCTTAGACATGGTGGCAGACCTGGAACAAAGAGGAGCGCAGGTTAGCACGGGTTAGCACAGGTTAGCACAGGTTAGCACAGGGATCAAGGACAGTCAAAACACTGTGGCCTTAGACATGGTGGCAGACCTGGAACAAAGAGGAGCGCAGGTTAGCACGGGTTAGCGCAGGTTAGCACAGGTTAGCACAGGGATCAAGGACAGTCAAAACACTGTGGCCTTAGACATGATAGTAGACCTGGAACAGAGTAGCACAGGGAACAGGGTTAGTCATAACATCGTGAAACACTAGCACAGGTTAGCACAGGTTAGCACAGGTTAGCACAGGTTAGCACCAGACGCAGGGATGTTCACAACACCACAACACTGTGGTCTTAGACATGGTGACAGACCTGGAACAGAATAGCACAGGGAACAGGGATGTTCACAACACCACATAAGTGTGGAAAACAGAACCATGAAAACAGACCTTGCCAACTAACACTCATTAGCAGTGGGTGACCATCTATAGCCTCTGACCACCCAATCATATCAGCTATCATTTTTTTTATTCATTTCCCGGTGATTCAACATGTAAACACCCCTGCCGCGTACCTCTCGATGAGTTGAAAGTTTCCATATTCAGAATAGTTTGTCAGTTCACCTTGGTCAAATAGCACATGGGGCTCAACACAGCCGGAGCCAAACTGGTAGACAAACAGGAGTATTCAAACGGAATGAAATATGGATGAACGTACGCTAGGTGTTGAATGATGAATACACTATTTAAATACAGTAGGAGCAATAATCTCTGGAGTTAAGAAGCAATGACAACCTATGATGATTTGGTGGAGAATGAACACACAAAACTATCTAAACTGCAGTAGAGGTTCATGGGTAAAATCCCTGGGGAAGCCAAGACCCTCCTCATAGTAAAACCTATGTGTTGTGATAACTACATTGTTTGCTCTTTCAATCCTGTTAATTAATTAATTAATTAATATGCCTTGCGACCGTGAATAAATTCAACCACACTTTTGTTTTATCACACAACCGGATAGCGACCTCTGTCCAGTAAGGTCCACAAAGCATATTTAAGTCATTTAGCAGACGCTCTTATCCAGAGCGACTTACAAATTGGTACTTAGGATAGAAAGTGGGACAACCACCCTTTTTTTTTGGGGGGGGGGGGGGGGGGGGGGGGGGGGGGGGGGTAGAAGGATTACTGTTATACTATTCCAGGTATTCTTTAAAGAGGTAGGGTTTCAAGTGTCTCCGGAAGGTGGTCAGTGACTCCACTGTCCTGGCGTCGTGGGGGAGCTTGTTCCACCATTGGGGTGCCAGAGCAGCGAATAGCTTTGACTGGGCTGAGCGGGAACTGTGCTTCCGTAGAGGTAGGGGGGCTAGCAGGCCAGAGGTGGATGAACGTAGTGCCCTCGATTGGGTGTAGGGTCTGATCAGAGCCTGAAGGTAAGGAGGTGCCGTTCCCCTCACAGCTCCGTAGGCAAGCACCATGGTTTTGTAGTAGATGCGAGCTTCAACTGGAAGCCAGTGGAGTGTGTGGAGGAGCGGGGTGACATGAGAGAACTTGGGAAGGTTGAACACCAGATGGGCTGCAGCGTTCTGGATAAGTTGTAGAGGTTTAATGGCACAGGCAGGGAGCCCAGCCAACAGCGAGTTGCAGTAATCCAGACGGGAGATGACAAGTGCCTGGATTAGGACCTGTGCCGCTTTCTGTGTAAGGTAGGTTCGTACTCTGCAAATGTTGTAGAGCATGAACCTGCAGGATCGGGTCACCGCTTTGATGTTAGCGGAGAACGACAGGGTGTTGTCCAGGGTCACGCCAAGGTTCCTTGGCGTGACACAATGGAGTTGTCAACCGTGATGGCGAGATCATGGAGCGGGAAGTCCTTCCCCGGGAGGAAGAGCAGCTCAGTCTTGCCGAGGTTCAGCTTGAGGTGGTGATCCGTCATCCACACTGATATGTCCGCCAGACATGCAGAGATGTGATTCGCCACCTGGTTATCAGAAGGGGGAAAGGAGAAAATGAATTGTGTGTCGTCTGCGTAGCAATGATAGGAGAGACCATGTGAGGATATGACAGAGCCAAGTGACTTGGTGTATAGAGAGAATAGGAGAGGGCCTAGAACTGAGCCCTGGGGGACACCAGTGGTGAGAGCATGTGGTGCTGAGACAGATTCTCGCCACGCCACCTGGTAGAAGCGACCTGTGAGGTAGGACGCAATCCAAGAGTGAGCAGCGCCAGAGACGCCCAACTCGGAGAGGGAGGAGAGGAGGATCTGATGGTTCACAGTATCAAAGGCAGCAGATAGGTCTAGAAGAGCAGAGGAGAGAGAGTTAGCTTTAGCAGTGCGGAGAACCTCCGTGACACAGAGAAAAGCAGTCTCAGTTGAATGACCAGTCTTGAAACCTGACTGGTTTGGATCAAGAAGGTCATTCTGAGAGAGATAGCAGGAGAGTTGGCTAGAGACGGCACGCTCAAGAGTTTTGGAGAGAAAAGAAAGAAGGGATACTGGTCTGAAGTTGTTGACATCGGAGGGATCGAGTGTAGGTTTTTTGAGGAGGGGTGCAACTCTCGCTCTCTTGAAGACGGAAGGGACATAGCCAGCGGTCAAGGATGAGTTGATGAGCGAGGTAAGGGAGAAGGTCTCCAGAAATGGTCTAGAGAAGAGAGGAGGGGATAGGGTCAAGCGGGCAGGTTGTTGGGCGGCCGGCCGTCACAAGTCGCAAGATTTCATCTGGAGAGAGAGGGGAGAAAGAAGTCAAAGCATAGGGTAGGGCAGTGTGAGCAGGACCAGCGGTGTCATTTGACTTAATAAATGAGGCTCGGATGTCGTCAACCTTCTTTTCAAAATGGTTGACGAAGTCATCCACAGAGAGGGAGGAGGGAAAGGGAGGAGGAGGAGGATTCAGCAGGGAGGAGAAGGTGGCAAAGAGCTTCCTAGGGTTAGAGGCAGAGGCTTGAAATTTAGAGTGGTAGAAAGTGGCTTTAGCAGCAGAAACAGAGGAAGAAAATGTAGAGAGGAGGGAGTGAAAAGATGACAGGTCCGCAGGGAGTCTAGTTTTCCTCCATTTCCGCTCGGCTGCCCGGAGCCCTGTTCTGTGAGCTCGCAATGAGTCGTCAAGCCACGGAGCAGGAGGGGAGGACCGAGCCGGCCGGGAGGATAGGGGACATAGAGAGTCAAAAGATGCAGAAAGGGAGGAGAGGAGGGTTGAGGAGGCAGAATCAGGAGATCGGAGGGAGAAGGATTTAGCAGAGGGAAGAGATGATAGGATGGAAGAGGAGAGAGTAGCGGGAGAGAGAGAGCGAAGGTTGCGACGGCACATTACCATCTGAGTAGGGGCAGAGTGAGTAGTGTTGGAGGAGAGCGAGAGAGAAAAGGATACAAAGTAGTGGTCGGAGACTTGGAGGGGAGTTGCAGTGAGATTAGTAGAAGAACAGCATCTAGTAAAGATGAGGTCAAGCGTATTGCCTGCCTTGTGTGTAGGGGGGAACGGTGAGAGGGTGAGGTCAAAAGAGGAAAGGAGTGGAAAGAAGGAGGCAGAGAGAAATTAGTTAAAGGCAGACGTAGGGAGGTTAAAGTCACCCAGAACTGTGAGGGGTGAGCCATCCTCAGGAAAGGAACTTATCAAGGCGTCAAGCTCATTGATGAACTCTCCAAGAGAACCTGGAGGGCGATAAATGATAAGGATGTTAAGCTTGAATGGGCTAGTGACTGTGACAGCATGGAATTCAAATGAGGAGATAGACAGATAGGGTCAGGGGAAAAAGAGAGAATGTCCACTTGGGAGAGATGAGGATTCCTGTGCTACCGCCGCGCTGACCAGATGCTCTCGGGGTATGCGAGAACACATGATCAGACGAGGAAAGAGCAGTAGGAGTAGCAGTGTTTTCTGTGGTAATCCATGTTTCCGTCAGCGCCAAGAAGTCGAGGGACTGGAGGGTAGCATAGGCTGAGATGAACTCTGCCTTGTTGGCTGCAGAACGGCAGTTTCAGAGGCTGCCGGAGACCTGGAACTCCACGTGGGTCGTGCGCACAGGGACCACCAGATTAGAGTGGCAGCAGCCAGGCGGTGTGAAGCGTTTGTATGGCCTGTGCAGAGAGGAGAGAACAGAGATAGACAGACGCATAGTTGACAGGCTACAGAAAAGGCTACAATAATGCAAAAGAGATCGGAATAAAATTAACTAAACATCTGGGGAAGCGAGAGAGCGGGGCCTCCCTCACTTACCTTTCACTGAAACACTCAAATATAACTCTCCCAACTTCCACTTTAGAAATTATAATTGTTGTAAACTACAGCGGTTCAATGTTTTCTAGGAATAGACTCTAACTTAGTTTATTCAGCTAGCTAACTTGGTACAGTATTCTTCCGTGAAAACCGCCCAGGGCACCGTATCCTATGACGCCATAGCTAACTAGCATGCTAGCATCCAATAACACACGGTTTAGCACCAATACTCGGTTACAACAAACTACCAATAGTGTGTTAACACACTAAACAGATCATTTGTGTCCGTGTCTAACGTTGTGTAAAGTTTTGGGTTAGTTTTGACAGTTTGTGTCTAGTTCCTTTCATAACGCATAAATAATTAAACGTTGGCTAGCTAGCACAAAGTCAGTCATGCTAGCTACACAAGTTGCATGTATACTAAGAGACAGTTACATGACCTACAGCCAAGCAAGTTAATGTTTCCGACATTTTCGGATCACTTAATAACTATTGATTTAGTACAACAGAGTTACCTCAAGTCGCAAAGAAAACAGAAGCTGCCTCCACTATTCCAGCACCATTTCAACTTCAACATTACAACATCATCAAATCAAATCACCTATGCTTAGTCTAATACAGTGACAACTAAAAGACACCAAAAAACGATTTAGAAACCAAAAACTATTTAGCTAAATATGATGTGACTGTCCAAGGTACTGATTTCTTTGTGTGCGTACATGCAAGTAGAAAGAACATGTTGACTCACCCTCCTTGTAGAGAAACACCAACGCCATCCTCCTCTCTTTCCTGTTGCCTAAACGGTCTATGACTCTGTCATACAGTACACGCTGTTAGTTTTTGTTGTCCTAGGCTACCCGGCTAAAATGCTAGCTCGCTAGCCTAACTTTCATTCATGGGCAACGTTAGCTAGTTAACATTAGCCTTCTACATCTAGCTACATATTGAACTTCCATCCTCTCAGGTCAGGGGATCAGAATCGCCTTTATAACCATTGGCCGGTATGGAGAATTAAGTAAAACCACATGTTCAAATCCCTATCTCCATGCATGGCTAATTTACGAAAGGGACAATTTTAGCTAGCTGGCTAGTTAGCCACAACACAACGAGATGCAACAATTCATGTTTTACTGTCAATGACGTATGCTCTCAATGGGATTTGATAGGTGTGAAGTCAAATCCAAGCTGGCTTCCCTTGACACTTTTTGTTGGTGCGCCGGTACCATTCACAGTTGAACTCACTCAGTTTAGCTCAACGCTGAATGGCTAATTTTTTTTATACTTTCTTTTATCAAGGGAGGCCAGATGCTCACTGGCTTCCCTTGACTTCAATGCTATGGGCGGCAACACTGTCATATTCGTTTGGATCAGACAGCATTAGATAGATGGCGTACACGTAGAGAGACAGAGGGGGCGCTGTTTTGCTCACTCGGATTCTATCTCCGGTTGATACGTTCAGCTTCTTGCGATTTGAAGGGAAATTATGAAACACAGAGAGACGAAAGATACATTATTTAAGTTATTTTTTTCATGTTTTTATTGGTAAAATATTTTGGGAAGCCTTGCTTCCCTTGGCATCCGTGAATACATGCCACTGATTAAATGATTCACTCTCAGCACTACTACAGTTAAGCAAAGTGTTTTACTTTGTGAGATCAAGGTCAATCCTTTGGTTCAACTAGGGACACATGAGTGTTCTAGGCTTTACCCAGACTGAGTCTAGTCCTGGATTAAAAAGCACTTTCAATGGAGATTCATTGAGCATACTTGTTAGTCTAGGACAATGCTTCATCTGTGTCCGGGACAACAGCCCTGAATGCCAAGTCTTTCTCCCTATACTACCTGACCAGGGATCTGGACTCACCTAGTGCCAGGAAGATCTGGAATCACCTAGTGCCAGGAAGATCTGGACTCACCTAGAGCCAGGAAGATCTGGACTCACCTAGCCTGGTTACATATCTGTAGCCTGGGTACATAACTGTAGCCTGATTACATATCTACGTATAGGCTGGTTACATATCTATAGGCTGGTGACATATCTATAGGCTGGTTACATATCTGTAGCCTGGGTACATAACTGTAGCCTGATTACATATCTACGTATAGGCTGGTTACATATCTCTAGCCTGGTTACATATCTCTAGCCTGGTTACATATCTCTAGCCTGGTTACATAACTGTAGCCTGGTTACATATCTGCGTATAGGCTGGTTACATAACTGTAGCCTGGTTATATATATATATATATATATATATATATATATATATATATATATAGGCTGGTTACATATCTGTAGCCTGGTTACATATCTGTTGCCTGTTTACATATCTGTAGCCTGGGTACATAACTGTAGCCTGATTACATATCTACGTATAGGCTGGTTACATATCTCTAGCCTGGTTACATATCTCTAGCCTGGTGTCATATCTCTAGCCTGGTTACATATCTTTAGCCTGGTTACATATCTGTAGCCTGGTTACATATCTCTAGCCTGGTTACATATCTGTAGCCTGGTTACATATCTAGAGCCTGGTTACCTATCTAGAGCCTGGTTACATATCTCTAGCCTGGTTAAATATCTAGAGCCTGGTTGCATATCTCTAGCCTGGTTACATATCTCTAGCCTGGTTACATATCTCTAGCCTGGTTACATATATGTAGCCTGGTTACATATCTCTAGCCTGGTTACATATCTCTAGTCTGGTTACATATCTCTAGCCTGGTTACATATCTCTAGCCTGGTTACATATCTCTAGCCTGGTTACATAACTGTAGCCTGGTTACATATCTCTAGCCTGGTTACATATCTCTAGCCTGGTTACATAACTGTAGCCTGGTTACATATCTACGTATAGGCTGGTTACATATCTCTAGCCTGGTTACATATCTCTAGCCTGGTTACATAACTGTAGCCTGGTTACATATCTGCGTATAGGCTGGTTACATAACTGTAGCCTGGTTATATATATATATATATATATATATATATATATATATATATATATAGGCTGGTTACATATCTGTAGCCTGGTTACATATCTGTTGCCTGTTTACATATCTGTAGCCTGGGTACATAACTGTAGCCTGATTACATATCTACGTATAGGCTGGTTACATATCTCTAGCCTGGTTACATATCTCTAGCCTGGTGTCATATCTCTAGCCTGGTTACATATCTTTAGCCTGGTTACATATCTGTAGCCTGGTTACATATCTCTAGCCTGGTTACATATCTGTAGCCTGGTTACATATCTAGAGCCTGGTTACCTATCTAGAGCCTGGTTACATATCTCTAGCCTGGTTAAATATCTAGAGCCTGGTTGCATATCTCTAGCCTGGTTACATATCTCTAGCCTGGTTACATATCTCTAGCCTGGTTACATATATGTAGCCTGGTTACATATCTCTAGCCTGGTTACATATCTCTAGTCTGGTTACATATCTCTAGCCTGGTTACATATCTCTAGCCTGGTTATATGTCCGTCCCCAAACTATTCCCCACACAGCACCGGCACCACAGCATGATATACTTGTCCTGCTAAAGCAGATGTGATTGGATTGCTGAGCGACTTGCTTGTAAGTGGATTATCTCATTTCAATCAGAGATAAAAGGACCTATCATGCATCCCAAATGGCATCCTACAGTTTTTCCTATTTAGTGCACTACTTTTAATCAGGGCCCTGGTCAAAAGTAGTGCACTAAATAGGGACTAGGGTGTGATTTGAGTCTTACACCAGTTGTCAGATTCCTCTATACCCTACTGTGGATATCTGGCTCACCTAGAGCCAGGAAGATCTGGACTCACCTAGTGCCAGGAAGATCTGGACTCACCTAGAGCCAGGAAGATCTGGACTCACCTAGAGCCAGGAAGATCTGGACTCACCTAGTGCCAGGAAGATCTGGACTCACCTAGAGCCAGGAAGATCTGGACTCACCTAGAGCCAGGAAGATCTGGACTCACCTAGTGCCAGGAAGATCTGGACTCACCTAGTGCCAGGAATATCTGGACTCACCTAGTGCCAGGAAGATATGGACTCACCTAGAGCCAGGAAGATCTGGACTCACCTAGTACCAGGAAGATCTGGACTCACCTAGAGCCAGGAAGATCTGGACTCACCTAGAGCCAGGAAGATCTGGACTCACCTAGAGCCAGGAAGATCTGGACTCACCTAGTACCAGGAAGATCTGGACTCACCTAGTACCAGGAAGATCTGGACTCACCTAGTACCAGGAAGATCTGGACTCACCTAGAGCCAGGAAGATCTGGACTCACCTAGAGCCAGGAAGATCTGGACTCACCTAGTGCCAGGAAGATCTGGACTCACCTAGTGCCAGGAAAACCTCTCATAGGAGAGGAGGGAAAACAACAGTGGTGTCAGAGTACCAGTCATCCTAAGGAGAACAGTGGTATCAGAGTACCAGTCATCCTAATGAGAACAGTGGTATCAGAGTACCAGTCATCCTAAGGAGAACAGTGGTATCAGAGTACCTGTCATCCTAAGGAGAACAGTGGTATCAGAGTACCAGTCATCCTAAGGAGAACAGTGGTATCAGAGTACCAGTTATCCTAAGGAGAACAGTGGTATCAGAGTACCAGTCATCCTAAGGAGAACAGTGGTATCAGAGTACCAGTCATCCTAAGGAGAACAGTGGTATCAGAGTACCAGTCATCCTAAGGAGAACAGTGGTATCAGAGTATCAGTCATCCTAAGGAGAACAGTGGTATCAGAGTACCAGTCATCCTAAGGAGAACAGTGGTGTCATATCTCTAGCCTGGTTACATATCTCTAGCCTGGTTACATATCTACGTATAGGCTGGTTACATAACTGTAGTCCGGTTACATATCTATAGGCTGGTTACATATCTCTAGCCTGGTTACATATCTCTAGCCTGGTTACATATCTCTAGCCTGGTTACATATCTCTAGCCTGGTTACATATCTCTAGCCTGGTTACATATCTAGATCCTGGTTACATATCTGTAGCCTGGTTACATATCTAGATCCTGATTGCATATCTAGATCCTGTTAACATATCTGTAGCCTGGTTACATAGCTCTAGCCTGGTTACATATCTCTAGCCTGGTTACATATATCTAGTCTGGTTACATATCTCTAGCCTGGTTACATATCTCTAGCCTGGTTACATATCTCTAGCATGGTTACATATTTCTATCCTGGTTACCTATCTAGAGCCTGGTTACATATCTCTAGCCTGGTTATATATCTCTAGCCTGGTTACATATCTCTAGCCTGGTTACATATATGTAGCCTGGTTACATATCTCTAGCCTGGTTACATATCTCTAGCCTGGTTATATGTCCGTCCCCAAACTATTCCCCACACAGCACCGGCACCACAGCATGATATACTTGTCCTGCTAAAGCAGATGTGATTGGATTGCTGAGCGACTTGCTTGTAAGTGGATTATCTCATTTCAATCAGAGATAAAAGGACCTATCATGCATCCCAAATGGCATCCTACAGTTTTTCCTATTTAGTGCACTACTTTTAATCAGGGCCCTGGTCAAAAGTAGTGCACTAAATAGGGACTAGGGTGTGATTTGAGACTTACCCCAGTTGTCAGATTCCTCTATACCCTACTGTGAATACTTTTATATTCCTATTAATAGCCGCTAACATAAACATCAACCAGAACACCAGAACACAGAACACATCTGTCTCTCTGTCTGTTTCTCTCTCTGTGTCTGTCTGTCTCTCTGTCTGTCTGTGTTTCTCTGTTTGTCTGTCTCTCTGTCTGTTAGTTAGTCTGTATATTTCTCTGTTAGTTTGTCTGTCTGTCTGTTTGTCTGTCTGTTTCTCTGTTAGTCTGTCTGTCTGTCTGTTTCTATGTTTCTCTGTTAGTGTCACTCAGCTTATCTCCATCTAATTTCCATACCATGTATTCATTGGGAAGAATACAAAAGTCATAGAATAAAATAGAAAATACTCAAAATAGGAAAATGATGCCGATCAGGAGATTCTATTTTCACAGCCTCAACATACATTTTACACAAACACCAAAGCAACAAGTCAGACGTCACCAGACCTCGACACGAAGGTGTTAGTTAGCTAGCACGGGCTACATTAGTTCAGCAGTGGCAGCAGAGAAGCAAATGGTGAACCGAGATTAAAAACACACACAGGGATAAAAAGCCTGGAACACAGATAAACCCT